>CAJNJA010054997.1:0-24717 GCA_905231915.1 Symbiodinium necroappetens | reverse complement strand
GTATGCCGTAAACCCCTAAACCCTAAAGCCCTAAAGCCATAAACCCTAAACCCTAAACCCCTAAACCCCTAAACCCCTAAACCCCTAAACCCCTAAACCCCTAAACCCCAAACCCCTAAACCCCTATCCCCTAAACCCCTAACCCCTAAACCCCTAAAAGCTAAGCGCTCGAACCGTAACGCCTTGAGCCAAAAAGTCGCCCTGCTGTTAGAGGTGGAAGTTTTTCAGGCCTCAGGTTTGCACCGGGCCTGCATTCCCACACTCGTCCAGGGGCCTCCATGCATGGTTTAGGGGTTTAGGGGTTTGGGGTTTAGGGGTTTAGGGGCTTAGGGTTTTCGACAGAATTTTCGCATGCACTATCGTGCAGTCCTACAGGAACTCAGTCGACACGGAGCTCTTGACTAGGCATTCCGACCACCAGGTTCCAATTACCGACCCAGAGGGTCCAAAGTACCTATATAGTAGAATGTAGGGTCTCTATACTAGGAATTGTTCTTATGATTTGGGAAAGTATCCCCCATAACAGTACCTAGGACCCTTTGGGCGAATGATCACATTATCCCCTTCGTACTGTACTAGCCTGCATGCATGCTTACCTTGAGCCCTAAACCGTAAGCCTTAAACCCTAAACCCTAAACCTTAAGCCCTAAACCTTAAACCCGAAAGCCTAAACCTTAAGCCCGAAACCTGAAACCCCAAACCCTGAATGGTAAGGTTCTATGAGTCATGCGAGTCAGGGCTTGGGGCTTACTGTAGAACCTTCCAGCTAAAGGAAACACAGAACCGTCATGGTGCCTAGGCCTAGTCTAAGGAACTCCTGTAGAGCCTTTTTAGGGTTTTGGTTTAGGGTTTAGAGGTTTAAGGGTTTAGGGTTTACGGGTTTGGTGGTGGTTGTGGTGGCGGTAGTAGCAGTAGCAGGTAGTAGTAGCTAGTGACCTTGGCATCACGCTGCAAGATAAGGGGGATTGCTAACGTGCTACAGCCACATGTAGATCACAAAAAACCAAGCCAACTTTTTGAGCAGTTCTCTCAAATTAGGGTCCCTTTTTAGGTCCACTAAAACAATACGGTACCCTTTTAAAAGGGACCCCCAAAAGAAATCCAAATTCAGCGAATTACCCATGTTGTTGAGGCGGCACTCCTTCATCGTGGAGGGTGGCGCAGGGGAGACGGTCAGCCCTGCCTGTTGACGTACGGTTGATGATATAAATCCTGCATTACCCTAAGGACCCTAAACTATGGGAGTTATGGTGCATTCCTTATTATGGGTAACGCAGGATTTATATCATCAACCGTAGTTCTACCGCCAAGGTGCCATTTCCTGACTTTCGTGGATATGGAATACTGCAGGAAGTACTAAAAATCTGCAGTTATACCCACCCCACAGCCGCAGTCTACTTATCAAGGCCCCCATGGTTTAGGGCTTAGGGTTTAGGGTTTAGGGTTTAGAGTTTGAGCTTCTGAATCCGCCGACGCTTCATAGATCTCGATAAGCTTGGTCACCTAATCGCCAGGTCGAACAATTAAGACTATGGTTGATGCTATCAATTCCTGCATTACCCATAACAAGGAATATACCATAAGTCCCATAGTCTAGGGTCCTTAAGGTAATGTAGGGTTTATATCATCAACAGTAGCATCCCCAAATATGATGTGTATGTATGTATATATATATACAGATATATATATATGTATATATATATATACAGATATATATATATACATGTATGTATGTATGTCTGTCTGTCTGTTTGTCTGTCTGTCTGTCTGTCTGTAGGTAGGTAGGTAGGTAGGTAGGTAGGTAGGTAGGTAGGTGTTTGCTTTCGTAGACCCCCCAAAGCCTTCTTCCAGTCATACGCCGACAGCTGAAACCCGAAACACCCTGCACCCTAAACCCCAGACTTCGCCTGCTTAAGGTGACGTTCCAAAACTCAAGGGTGTAGGGTTTAGGGTTTAGGGGTTTAGGGTTTAGGGTTCATGCTTGAGAAGTCTGTGCTAGATGATCCAGGTTCTTTGGAGGATCCCTCTAAGGGTCTACATCCTGACCCAGTGCCCTATACCGTAAGCCCCAAACCCTGCGAAACCCTAAGCCCTAAACCCTAACAGCAGAGATGTCTAAGCCATGTTTGTCTGCTTTTGGGACAGGTGCTTGGTGTTCTGCCGGCACTAGTCTGGTAGCTCTAGCTTTGCCATGGCTGAGCTGCCAGTTCTCAGTGTATGCCTCGTTTGGCGGGTTGTTGACCTTCGCTGCGGCGGAGTAAAGAGACCAGTGCACTTTAAACAAAAAAAACCCTAAACTCTAAACCCTAAACCCTAAACCCAAACCCTGCTAAACCCTAAACAGGCCACGGTGCCGCCGAGAAGTCCGAGGACGTCTCTTTCTCGCCCATCCCCGGGGGGGGAAAGGCAGACACAGGGTTTTTAGAGTTTGGGGTTTAGGGTTTGGAGTTTGGGGTTTAGGGTTTAGTGTTTCGAGATTGGGGTTGGGTGGGTTTAGGGGGTTTAAGTTTAGGGTTTAGGGGTTTAGGGGTTTAGGGTTTAGGGGTTTAGGGGTTTAGGGTTTAAGGTTTAGGGTTCAGGGTTTAGGGTGATATAAATCCTGCATTCCCTTAAGGACCCGAAACTATGCTATTTATGGTTAATTCCCTATTGTGAGTAATGAAGGATTTCTATCATCAACCGTATCGGTCTGCCCCAGGGCCTGTAGGGGTTCTGACAAGGGGGTTCTACAGGGTTTCAGGGCTTCCGAGGTTGGGGTTTCGGGTACAGCTTCCACGAGGTTAGGATTTTTCTTGTGGTTAGGGTTTAGGGTTTAGGGTGTAGGGTTTAGGGTTTAGGGTGTAGGGTTTAGGGTGTAGGGTCTAGGTAGTCGGACTGTGTGTAAGGTGTTAGGGCTGTAAGGGCTTCGGGCTGATGGAGTGTATGGCATACCCTAAACCCTAAACCCTAAACCCTAAACCCTAGCCTTAACGTGTCGCCTTTGGAGGGGTTTCAACCCATGGAGGTGAGGATCTGTGGATTGCAGCTGTATGGCCGAGGGTCTCGACTGAATTCAGGGTTCAGGTGGCGGGAAGAACTAGTGAAGCACCGAAGGTATGTGGGTTGAACGTGATGTCTGTCGAACCCCACGACATGCATGTACCCCAAAACAGTATCTACTTTTGCCCCCAAAGTACCTATATAGTGACTACTTTAAGGCCAAAGTATCTGCTTTGGTTTAGGGTTTAGGGTTTAGGGTCCTAAACCCTAAACGCTAAACACTAAACCCTAAACATACTATTTGGGTACATGAACCCTTAGGGGAAGAGAGATTCGTAGGAAGGACCCGGGCAGGTTTTTTCGGGGCCGGCGAGTCGACAGCGTAGGGCGGCTTTACAGGAACAGACGGCCGGACTTTGGGTTTAGGGTTTAGGGATTAGGGCTTAGGGTTTAAGGTTTAGGGTTTAGGGGTTAGGGTTTGGGGGTTTAGGGTTCACTTGTTTTACGTCTGCTCTATGGGTAGTTCTCTAAAGTAGGGTCCCTTCTTGGGTCCTGAATATAGTACGGCACCCTTATATATAATGAGGATCATAACAGGGACCCTACTTTAGAGAGTTATCCATATGGGACGGGTAAGGTTTTGGTCCATCCATAGTAGCAAAATACTGGGGATCCGACTGTAAGGACCTTACAAGAAAGGGGTTTATACTGATCTAAACCTAAACCCTAAAACCCGCAAGGGTGCGCATGGTGGTTGCTTTCCTACAACTTGAGGCTCGCAGTGGGCTATCTTAGTTTCTGGGCCTCTCATATGAAACTCTTCTTGCTCAGCTCCCGACCCTATGAGCACTAAAACTGTCCTCAGGACCCTTAAGCCCTGTACCGCATACCCTACATTAATACTTAGTAGACCCGGGATTACCCCCAGATAGCCAAACATAGGGGTCCTCACAATTGACACAGGGTTTGGGTGCAATCACAACAAGCAATCCAAAGGAACAGTAGTATTGGTGACTATGCAAGGCACTATATACCTAAACCTGTATACAAACCCTTACAGAACGACGTATAGAGCCTTGTAAAGTTGTAAGAACCCTCAGAGGAGCCCGATTCGAATTACTCAGGCACCCTAGACTAGACCCCAAAATATCCCGTACAGTAGGAACTCGCTCGTAAAGGAACCCTATTCAAATTATTCGGGGAGTCTCAGTGCAGGTGAGCGATGACTTCATGCAGCACTGACCGGCCTGGTGACTACCTTAAGGACGACATATACCATATAAGAAGTCATAGTATGAGGGTATAGGGCCCCTGCTTTGTAAGGGTCATGTTGTCCTTAAGGTACTGAGAGCTTGAGCATATACCTCAAGAGCCCCAGTGGCGAATCAGAATGACAGTGCCTATAGTAGTATCAACGAATCAGCAGTCCCAAACCCTAAACCCCTAGACCCTCAACCCCCAAACCCTAAGCCCCTAAACCCTAAATCCTAAACCCCAAACCGTCATCTACTGACGAAGAACTAACTTACATCAACACCACCCCGGAACGAAGTCCCAGGTCACCTACCCGGCTATTGGGTCCTTCGGAGATAGAGCCACAAACCCTAAAACCCTAAAGCCCTACTGCCATAGCCCTAAAGCCCGAAACCCTAGAGCCCGAAAACCCGAAACCCCAAAACCCTAAACCCATCTAAACCCGAAAACCCAAAACCCAACATCCTTATCGAGCAAGGTAGGGTTGTACTTGGAGATCGTCTTTTGGACCCGTGCAAAGGTTTGTAGAGTGTTCAGGAGCCACGTCCGTCTGGTTTTTGTGTCAAAACATTGCCACAATAGACGACATCCAATAAGGCCGGTATGCGCCCAGCCCATCAACCCCGGAAGTATGCATTGCACTATATTGTATTTACATTGCAGTGAACAACAATACTGGTTATGGGGTGTGCTGATACATTACCTTAAGGACCCTAGGCTATGGGAATTATGGTCTATTCCTTATTTATGGGCAATGCGGGATTTATATCATCAACCGCCCCTGAACCCTAAGCCCTAAACCCTAAGCCCTAAACCCTAAACCGTTGTTATGTATGGTTATGCCATGCCAGGCCCTCAGTCATCCCCCAGAGCTGACGACGAGACATGTGCTGCCCGCGGAAGCTGACAAAAAGACTGCTTCAGGGTTTAGGGTTGATGATAGATAGATAGATAGATAGATAGATAGATAGATATATATATATTTATATTTATTTATCTATTTATATTTAGATATTTATTTATTTCTCTCTCTCCTGCATTACCCATATTAAGGAATTTACCGTATTTCCCATGGTTTAGGGCACTTGAGCACGAAAATGAAGCCTTGAGGCTTTTCAGCTCAAAAGCCCCATCTGAAAGCCCGACACCTACAGATTCAGTGCTGCGAGCCTCGGAGTTCATTCCAGAAACACCTAGGCGACCCTAAACCACAAGCCCTAAACCCTGAACTCTAGACATTTAACCCTAAACCCCAATTTTAGGGTTTAGGGTTTAGGGCCCTCAACCCTAAGCCCTAAAACCCCCAAGCCCCAAACCTTAAACCCTAAGCCCTATAAGCCCTAAACCAAGCAGGCAAAAGAAGATTTCGCCGGACGTGGCCACGGGCGCCATGGAAAAGTATGGGCTCAAGATCGCCGGGTGCCCAGTCGCTGAGGGCTTGCCTTGGGCTTTGGAAATGTAGGGTTCGGGGTTTTGGGCTTGTGGGGTTCGTGGTTTAATTAGGGGATTAGGAAACCCTAAACCCTAAACCCTACCCCTAAGCCGTCTTAGGGGAGTAGAGTTTGGGGGTGAGGAGGTTCAGGGTTTAGGGGATCAAGTTTTTGGGGCTTTTGGATCTAGGCTCCTGGGCTGCAGGGTTCATGTACTACTGTCTCGAGTTTATGGTTTTGGGCTTCAGGGTTCAGTGTTTAGGGTTTAGGAGTTTAGGGTTTAAGGTTTATGTTTTTTGGGCTTTAGGGTTCAGTGTTTAGGGTATCGGCATTTGGGGTGTTTAGCGTTGAGGATTAGGGGCTTCGAGTTTAGAGTTGTCGAGCTTCGGGTCATGGAGTTTTCTCTGGTTTTTTGGGGTATCCTTGGTAGCTAGAGGAGGATCCTAGCACTTTAAACCCTAAACCCTGAACCTTAACCTCTGACTCCTTTTTAGGGGCGACTGTAGAGGCTTTATAGCTATACCCATAGGCCCCTAAGTAGCTCCTTTTTGTGGTTTATATGTAGAACCCTATAAGGTAATCCCAAAAAGGAACTACTTAGGGGCCTATGGGTAGTTTAGTGGCTATAGATTGGGTTTACAGGGGTCCTGGCGAGACGTGTCGGCAGTCGGACGGGCTTCGCTTTGGGGTTTAGGCATTAGGGGTTTATGGTTTGGGCTTTGGGGTTTGGGGTTGAGGGTTTAGGGTTTGGGGTTTGGGGCCTAGGGTTTAGGGTTTGGGGTGTTTTTTTGTATCCGTATCCCCATACTAGAAACCCTCTGAGATGTGCACTCACCAAACTCCCTCAGCAGTCCCGGCTACAACCACTTAAAACCCTAAACCCTAAACCCTAAACCCCTAAACCCCTAAACCCTAAACCCTAAACCCTAACTTATGAAACCCTTATAAGACCTGACAAGTCTGTTTTAAGCCATGCCCTCCTATATGTTCTGGGTCTGGCAGTAAAGATGGACATGATCAGGTCCCAGGTTCAATCCTCGTTATAATAACCCTAAACCCTACCTGTAGCCGAAAAGACCTACCTTTTTGGGGTTCCTTATTATGGTTTCTATATATAGTTCCTTAAAAAGGTAGGTCTTTTCGGTTACAGGTAAACCCTAAAAAAAGAGGCTCCCTATTCCTACAGGAGAGAAGAGGGGTTCTACAGCGAAACCGAGAGAGTTGGACCACGGTCTAGGACATTTTCAGGTGGGTTGTTACCGTTATAGGAGCCTTGTAGAAGGTCTATATACCTTATAGAAGCCTTATAGAAGCCCTGTATACCCTAAACTCCCCACCTGTAGTTTCCTTTAACACGGATTGGGGATGACTCTTGCTGGGATCCCCTGTGCTTTACGAAAAAGGCCACGAGGATCATGAGGTTCCAACTTTCGCCTTCTTCAGTTTGAGGTTTCTTTAAATCTAAAGCCTAAACCCTACACCCCAATCCCTAAACCCTAAACCCCTAAACCCTAATCCCTAAACCCTAAACCCTTAAACCCTTAAACCCTTAAGCCCTTAAACCCTAAACCCTAATCCCTCAACCCTAAACCCTTAAACCCTTAAGCCCTAAAGCCTTAAACCCCTCAGACCCTAAACCCTAGTCGAAGGTTCCTCAGCTATAGCTACCATAGTACCGTATATACTTAGGCTTAAAAGGGTCTCCTAATTATGGGTACCTTAACGAATACGTCTCTATGCCTGTGGGGCATGAAGCCTTAGGGTAGGTAACCTTTAGCCTTCTTGGGAGTATGAACTCCTACCATAACCCTAAACGGTTTAGGGTTTAGGGTTTAGGACCCTAAACCCTAAAGTTGGGAGGTGAACAGTGTTTGGGTAGGGTACTCGGACCCTAGGAACATGTGAATATTGGCTTGGGCGACTCCGTACAGCCGAAATCTAGACCCTACCTTAAGGACGAAATGAACCCTAAAAGGGTTTAGGGTTCATATACCATATAGGGATGCATAGTATAACTGTATAGGGCCCCTACTTTTAAGGGTCATTTCGTCCTTAAGGTAGTCGGCAACCTATAACTGCCCTTTCCCCAAAAAAAGAGCTCACCCTTAAAGGCTATATAACCCTCCGCCCCAGCACCACAAACAAAAAAGCAAAGCAAACCAGCCCTAAACCCTAAACCCTAAAGCCCTAAACCCTAAAGCCCTAAACCCTAGACCCTAAACCCTAAAGCCCCAAACCCTAAGCCGAAAAGGAGCGGCCTGACATTTGCATGGACCATGAGTTGACTGCGTGACACGCGTGCAGTGGTTGCAAGAGGCCCAGGCGAGAAGGGCTCTTAGGGTTAAGTTTTAGGGCTTAGGGTTTAGGGTTTAGGGATATAGGGGTTTAGGGTTTTAGGGCTTTAGGGGTTTAGGGTTCCTTATTACGGCGTCCTTATATGAGTCCTTAAACAGGTAGATTATTTGATTTGAAGGGCTAAGTGTCGAAGGTCGTTCGTTTTAGCTGCTGCCCCGAACCCGAAACCCTAGAACCCTAAACCCTGAGCCCTAAACCCTAGAACCCTAAACCCTGAGCCCTACACCCTAATTAGAACCCCTAAACCTAAACAGGTTTACGGGCATTTGCAGGGCTTTGAAAGGCTTCTGGGATTCTTTTCTTAGGCGCTTGTGGTTCAGACTGGTTTGGGGCATCAGTTCGGGATTATCTTGGTTTCATGCGGTTCTGGGCTTACCCTAAACCCCTAAACCCCTAAACCCCTAAACCCCTAAACCCTAAACCCTAAACCCCTAAACCCTAACCCCTAATTAAACCCTAAACCCTAAAACCCCCAAACCCTAAAAAAAAGCCTCTGTAGACTTCAAGTCTTATGCAGGGTGTGTGGGATGTGGGAGGTGCAAAAATCTTCAGACCTGAAGCCCTTGTCAGGCTCAGGGCTTTAGGGGTTTAGGGGCTTTAGGGTTTTAGGGGTTTTAGGGTTAAGGGGCTTTAGGGTTCAGGGGTTTAGGGGTTTAGGGCTGTAGGGGTTTAGGGTTAAGGGTTAAGGGGCTTTAGGGTTTAGGACTGTAGGGGTTTAGGGTTAAGGGCCCAGGGCTTTAGGGTTGAGGGCTTTAGGGCTTAGGGCTTAGGGGTTCAGGGGTTTAGGGCTTAAGGGTTTAGGGTTTAAGTTTAGGGTTTAGGGGTTACGGGTTTAGAGTTTTTGTTAGGTGCGTTTTGGCAGATGAATGCAGCTATTCATACCTGCAGAGTGCACAAGGTTGGTCATGAGCATGTTTACAGGCAGCCCCTCAACCCGAAGTCCTAGGCCCAACCCGAAGTCCTAGGCCCAACCCGAAATCCTAGGCCCAACAACTCTCTTCTAAGCATCCCCAAGCCCTACCCATAGGCTCCAAAGTAGCTCCCTTTTTGGGGATTACCTTAGAGGATCCTAAATATACACCACAAAAAGGAACTATCATGGAGCCTTTAGGTAAACTCTAGGCTAAACCCTAAACTCTAAACCCTAAAACCCTACACCCTAAACCCTAAACCCTAAATTCCCGAATAGGTAAACCCTAAACCCTAAAGCCCTAAATAACAGCAGGCTCCCGTCGAAGCCCGGCTCCCAGACGATGGCAGGATCGGGGTCTAGGATGCAACAGCAGCGCTCTGTCAGGATTTAGGGTTCCCCCGTACGGCTAAACCCTGAACCCCCTAAACCCCGACACCCCTAAATCCCTAAACCCTAAACCCCAAACCTTAAACTGTAAACCCGGTTTAGATTTGAGTTTTCAGAAGCCCGGCATGCTCTAAAGTTGGTCACTGGGGTATGGTACTCAAAGGTTTATGCAGGATTTTAGGGTTAGAGTTTACGGTTTAGGGTTCAGGAACCCACCACAGTTCGTAAATGGGGATTGGGGGCGTCGAGGCTATTCTTACATTGGGGATCCCGTTTTGGTGAGATTCTTCATATGTGTAGAATCCTACTGTAAGAGGTTTAGATTCGCGTCCCTCACGTTAGTTTTGAAACCCCTATAGCAGCCTTCTGCCCCTGTGGGGCGCAGGATCCAGGGTCATACTACTTACTTAAAAAAAATAGAGCACTCGCTACAACAGTAACACTGCGCCGCAGCGAAAACCAGGAAACCATGGGTCGGGTGCTCAAGTTGTTTGTATTTTCCGGATGGGTAGGGGGTCAAGGACAGTACAGTGAGGGCTGTGCGAGTTTCGGTGTCGGTGGTGGGAACTGGGAAGGGCGCTGGTGGCTTTAGATTTGTGTCTCTTGGAGTGGTGCGTTCCTGCATGACGCATATGACGCACCCTTCTGTCAGCTTACATCCGAACTACTTGAAGCACAACTAAGCTGCTACTCTGGGAGCCTGCTGAACTCATCAGTGCAGGCTTGAACGTAGACGCTGCAAGTTCAAGAAAGTCAATGTTGCTGTCGTTGGCTTGGTTAAGGGACTTACAGATTGCATGGTTTTTCACAGCAGTTTGCCCTCCCTATACTCAGGCGAAAGCATATCTGAGATGGACCTATGTCTATAGACGTTTCATTGCGGGCGACCCGCTATCGTTTTAGCATTCTCAGAATCAGGTAGAAGCAGGTCTCAAGCACCGGCCGAACAACCATTGTTCTGCTGCTGCTGGAGCCAGTTCACTGGACTTGCCCTTGCCGAGCCAAGCGCCCTCTTGGGCTTATAGTTGTACTACAAGCTCTACCGTAGAGCTCAAGAAATAATAGAAAACCCTAAACCCTAAAACATAGGTACGAAGTTCGGTGAAGCCCTGACGTGATAATTATTACACCCGTAACTACAAAGGCTGAGAGCCTATTTCAAGCGGAATGGCGGGTCAGTGTATGGACACAGGTGCCTCGCTTTGAGAGGAAAACGGGGTTGAGCTGGGCATTTTGGGGTTTAGGTTTAAAGACTTAGGGATTTAGAGTTTAGGGTGTGGGCGTAAACCCTCAGCCTCAAACCCTAGAGTCCCTACCCATAGGCTCCAAAGTAGTTCCTTTTTGGGATTGCCTTTTAGGCTTATAGGATCCTAAATAAAAACCACAAAAAGGAACTAGAATGGAGCCTTTAGGTAGAGCGTCAGTTATGCGGTTGCTCTGGTTTAGGCTATGGCTTTGGGATTGGGACGTTCTGGAAGCCATGGGCCGAAATTGGATCCTTGAGCACGAGGATCGAAACCTTAAGGACGAAAAGAACCCCAAAAGGGTTTAAGGTTCATATACCATATCGGGATTCATAACGGATTCATAGTATAAGGGTATAGGGCCCCTAGTTTTAAGGGTCATTGGGTCCTTAAAGGAAAACGAAGGACCCCTCAAATAGGCATCCGTACTCCCAATTCTCAGGGTTGTGTTCGGTGCTACTGATTGGGCGTGCATGGCTTTTGAAAATCATTAAGGCGCCGAGATCCAAAGGGTTCCATGCATCTATATATTAGGGTTTAGGGTTTAGGGTTTATATAGTAGGATGTAATTAATTAGGGTTTCTATAATCGGATGTGTCCAACTCGGACTCAGCTCCTCGAACAGCGAACAGCGAGGGTTTCTATATTAGGAACTACTATTATTGTGATTCAGGTGACGTATGCCCCATTGCAGTACACAGGACCCTTTGAGATATGAAACAGTGTCTATAGTTTCACACCCACTGTTTCAAACCTCTGAAGCGCCAAGGCCTCCCCACGAATGGATAACATAGGGGTTCAGGGTGATGGTTCCCCCATGTAGAACCGTGAAATCCTTACGGGTTTAGGGTTTTTGGGTTAGGGTTTAGGGTTTAGGGGATTCGTGTTTAAGGTTTAGGGTTTAGGGGTCCGAACAATTTGTAGTTTGTGGTAATTGTTACTGTTAGTGTCTTAGTATCCCCTAGGCTTTCTCCTCGGCTTTCCCAGATGGTGTTCATCCTATATAGGGCTTCAAGTACCTTATAACCATATACTTTCGAAAATGCAAAACACTACAAATTTGTCACCCTCAACCCAAGGACCTACTGGCTGGAGTGTCAACCCATCCCCCCTTTCGACATTACGTGGTCCGGATCCGGACTTGTTGAGGGGGGGGCTTCATGGTAGACTTTACCCCCAGAGACTCCAATATCCCTTAATTAAGCAATATACCTTAAATTATAATAGGAACCCTAATAAGATTTAACGTATATTCCTTAATTAAGGAATATTGGAGTCTCTGGGCTTATAAGGCTCCTAACGTGGTCTTGGGCTTGCTGGGGGACGGTTTCCTCTTTTGGGGCTAGGGTTTGGGATGTCACCACCAGGGTCCGGGAGCCTTTAGACTGAGCTGCTGAGGTCTCAGGGCTTTAGGGTCTAGCAGGATTTCTTCACGGAGCCCAGAAGCCCTAAACACCCAAAGCCCCCCTAAACCCGAAAAAATCTTCATGGAGCCCCGAAGCCCCAAACACCCAAAGCCCCCCTAAACCCTAAGGATTTCTTCATGGAGCCTCGAAGCCCTAAACACCTAAAGCCCCCCTGAACCCGATGCTCCGAACCGCCTAAACCCTTCAAGGCGACCCTACCCTTGCACCCTACAGTACCCTTCAAAAGGGGCCCAATCCTTAAAGGCAACCCTACTCTTGCACCCTCTAGTACGATTTAAAAGGACCCTACCCTCAAAGGGAGACCCTGGTCTTGAGCCCTACTACAAGCCTTTAAAGGGACCCGACTATAACAAAAAGAACCGAAGCCCCTAAACCCTGTGTCATCTAAGATGCTCTCAGTTATCTTACGGCCAAGCCTTTCTCGGCTCGTTTGGGGTTTAGGGTTTAGGATTTGGGGTTTAGGGTTTAGGATTTAGGCTTTAGGGTTTAGGATTTAGGCTTTAGGGTTTAGGGTTTAGGCTTCGTTTCAGGTTCATAGGGAGGAGGGAAAAGCAGCTTAGAGCATGGTCATGGGTGATTAGATCCCGTCGATCTTGTCTCCTCGGCTGTATGCTCCGACGTTTATGTAGGAATGTGTAAACGCACAAATGTAGAACTGTTTTCTACAATTGCATATTCACAGCCTACGGGTCTGAGGTTCAATGGCACAAATGCTTCTACTACGCCCACGATTGCGGCATGCAGCAAGCAACACTTCCGCTTCTGCCACCACGACGCACGCTGCAACACCAGAGCTAAAGCCACGCGTCTACCCCTACCTGAAGGACCAAGTGACCCTTAAAACTAGGGGCCCTATACCCTTATACTATGAATCCCTACATGGTATATGAACCTTAAACTCTTTTAGGGTTCCTTTTGTCCTTAAGGTATGCCAAAGAACTGCACCCTTCTTCGAGATCACTTAGTTTCAGATGCCGAAAGAAGTGTCCGGGGTGATGGTCACCGGCGATGCCTCCATCATCACGTACGTGAAGCGCGGGAGCCAAGCAGAGCGTGAACTCGTACAAACGTGCAGTTAGCTTGGCGACATTGCCTAACGCTCCATATATATATATATATAGAGTACATGCTTAGGCTTTAAATTTAGCGGATCAAATTTAGACCTAAGGCCTAAGTAACTAAGTATATACGATATGGATACATGGAGCCTTTGGGATTCGCCTGGCTGAATGGCGGAAGTTTGTGTCAGGGCTCCTCTCTTAGGGTTACGTTCAGCAACGATCGAGCCTAGATGTTTGGGGTTTTACTTTGTCGAAAACTCGCCATCGTCGGAGACAGTCGTGTGCAATAGTGTTATTACGATGTTTGTGGTCACTGCATGATTACAGCTGGGCTGCAGCCTTTGTTAGCCTATGTGTAGCTATTCACACAAATGAGTGAATCGCAATACACCTGAAACCGTATTCAGACGATATCCGCACAATCCGGCTCTACAAGTTCGAGGAAGTCCAAGACAGACTGTATCTGCCCGTCTTCTGCTATCCAACTGATGAGGTCCCACGCTGGCTATTTATTCGTGTGCGGAGAGCCACGCAGCAGGGACATGCACCAACGGTAGATGAGTTGGAGGCATGTATCGTTGTATGATTCTCACCCTAAACCCTAAACCCAAACCCCAAACCCTAAACCCAAACCCTAAACACTAAACCCTAAACCCAAACCCCAAACCCTAAACGCTAAACCCGCCTCGGGTCCGGAGCATCTCTTGTGCGACTCCCGGGTCGATGCACAGACGGAAGAGACTGCCTTAAGGACGAAAAGAACCCTAAAAGGGTTTAGGGTTTAGGGTTTTAGGGTTTAGGGTTTAGGCTTAAGGACGAAAAGAACCCTAAAAAGGGTTTAGGGCTTTAGGGTTTTAGGGTTTTAGGGTTTAGGGTTTAGGCTTAAGGACGAAAAGAACCCTAAAAGGGTTTAAGGTTCGTATACCATATAGGTGTTCATTGTATAAGGGTATAGGGCCCGTAGTTTTAAGGGTCATTGGGTCCTTAAGGTGGCTTGTCGTAACGCAGATGCCTGAAGGCCTGCCTCATGCTCGTTTAGCGACGTCCTATACGCCAACCCTTATAGCTTAACCTCCCAAATTCAATCCCCCATGAAATTCCAACTTCAACACCCAACGGCCCCAAACGCCTTAAACCCGAAATCGCAAGCTCGCGTGCGGATGGCGCAGAAGCCTTTTCCACTAAACTCTAAACCGACGTCTAACGCCTCATCCACTGAACCCTAAACTCTGCACCTTGAGCCCTGGCCCTAAACCCAAACACCTGAACCCTTCCGAGACTCCGCCAACTGATGACCTAGCTGAGTATTCAGTATCCACAACCAGGGCTCCGTTAAAAAGGGGCTGGGGGTGGGGGGGCTGATAACCCCTAATCGCTAAACCCTAAACCCTAAGACCCTGAGCCCTTGACACAGCACATTCCCAAAGTTAGCCTCAGAAACTCTGAAACTATAAGAGCCCAATAAACCTACAATTATAGGAGCTACTGGTCCCTAAACCATAATGTTTTTAGACGCTGGACCCCAGCTGAACCCCCAATCCTGCCTGTTTACGGACTTGCGCAGGGAAACCCATAAGAAAGACTTATAGGCAGGTTCGTCCGGGTCCAGGTAAACCCTAATCCCTAAAGCTGGAGTCTTTCCTGACCGTTGAGGATCATACCATACCCCTTGTTTACAGGGTGGCTAGATTTTGAGATAACAGATCCTACCGTCCCTCTCGGCAAGTTACCAAGGCATGTTGGAAACTCACGCGAGGCGGCTGCACACCAGGTGGGTGTTGTTTCAGCGCAGGGTTTAGGACCTGCGGAGTCTTAGGCTTCTGGGGCTTCGACGAGTGCCCGGGGTCTCCATTTTTGGGGTTTTTGGCATCTTCCGCATCAAAAATGTCGAGATTCAGAGTGAAAGGCGTGGCGTAATTTCTGCGCACGCGTGTATGCACGAATGTCGCATGTCTGTCTGTTTGTCTGTCCGTCTGTCTGTATGTATGCATGCAGCATGCATGCTTTTGTTTGAGTTTGATTGCATCTTTAGTTACAAGGTTTGACGGGACATGTCTAAAGTTTGTGATTCTCGAAGAGTGGTGCCGGTCGAGCACTATCTGCCAACAAAATGTTGCCTGCAGAAACCCTGGATGCTAAACCCCCTAAGCCTTAAACCCTAAACCTTAAATAACCCCTTGACAGCCGGACACTTCACCACGTTCCCCTAAACACCCTGAGGCAAAGACGGTAGTAGCTTTCCGACCTCTGACTTTATCCCTAAGGTTCCAAGGAAGGGTTAGCGTTCAGTGCTTACTTGGAGGTTTATGGGTAGTTATAAGTGGGGTTCTAAGTCCCCCAATATGGGATATAACTATAGTTACCCTACTTATAACCCCACTTATAACTACCCATGAACCTCCAAGTATGGTGTAGGGACCCCAAGGCGGAGCTAGGCTTGGGACGTGACTTCTCGGCAGAAGAAGACGCTTAAAACCTCAGCCCTACTGCAGCAGCTGCTGGCAGTGCTCCATACGGGAGCTCGACGACAAGAACGTCTTCTGTTCCGGCAGCAAGGCAGGTGTGCTGTATTCACGATAATGTGCTGCTCATGTCTCTGAATTTCACGACTTGGTTTCTATGGGAGGCCATAACGTTGCTTTTCTGCGTTTCTTGTTACGTTCCTTTTGGGCAGTTTGCCAATGCCCAACACCTTTTGGACGAAATGACCCTTAAAAGTAGGGGCCCTATACCCTTCTACTATGAAACCCTACATGGTAAAGGAACCCTAAACCTTTTGGGGTTCATTTCGTCCTGAAGGCACTTTCAAGCTCAGCACAGGACGTCGGCAAGTGGTTGCAGAGCAAGGTCGATGCCTTTGTGTCCAAGAATCTGCCTTCTGCCTGCACAGTTGGGGTTTAGGGTTTTGGGGTTTAGGGTTTAGGCTTTATAGGATTTAGGGTTTAGGGTTATGGATAGGCACGACTTTACGAACGGATGTGTGTTTCGGTGTGATTCTGCGGCCTCGTTCAAGGGGATTCCTAAACCTTAAACCCTAAGCCCGAACCGCATTGATCTCCGAGCCAAGCCCATATTCTGATTCTCATTTTAGTTTCAACCCGAGTACCGCTTCTGAGAGCATAAATACCCACTGTTGCTCATGCTCACTGTCCGCCACAGGGTAAGATTCTGTGACGAAGACAACACGAGCTAGAACCCAAAGTGTGCAAGCACCATCATCCTAGGCTCTTATGGTAGATCTTGTGGCAACAAACGTGTATACTAAACATTTGGGCCCTTTGGAGATGCCAGGTTTCAATATTCGCCGGCCAACGTCGCAGAGCCCTTGCAAGTCAAGATCAGACGGTTTGGGGTTCTCTAAACCTGAACTCTTTGAGGGTCAACCTTCCACGTGATGTGTTATCCATGGCATCGCAGTCTGGTCTAAGGCCCCAGCTACCTGAATAGGCGGGATACCGGCCATGGATATAGCTAGGCAGAAGACCAAACTATCGAATTTGCAGATGCCAAATCCACTAGACACCCCGACCCTCAAGCGCTCTAAAACCCCGACCTACACCCTAGGCCTCAAAAACCTCTTGCAGGCACACTACGAAAAGCTGACAAAATCGTATGCGCTACCTATAGGCTCCAATTGTAATT
The DNA here is from genome assembly GCA_905231915.1 of Symbiodinium necroappetens. Taxonomy (NCBI): domain Eukaryota; class Dinophyceae; order Suessiales; family Symbiodiniaceae; genus Symbiodinium; species Symbiodinium necroappetens. The sequence continues at coordinate 8,025 of CAJNJA010054997.1, read as the reverse complement.
CCTTTTTGGGGTTTAGGATGTTAGGATCCTGTACGGTAATCCCAAAAAGGAATTACTTTGGAGCCTATGGGTAGAGCCTTAACCCTAAAACCCTAAGACCCTAAACCCTGAACTAAACCCTAAACCCTCAGACCCTAAGACCCTAAACCCTAAGGCCCTATATTTCATGAGGTTGGAACCTCCTGAGGACACCGTCAGCTTTCAGCCGGTGGGGGACCCTTTCCTCCTTGCATGGCTCAGCGGTTTGATGACTTGGAGGTTCATGAGTTCAGGGTTTAGGGTTTAGGGGAGTTATAAGTGGGAGTATAAGTCCCTTCAAATTAGAGTTATGACAGGCTTTAGGGCACGTGCATACTCATATGTATGTATATACAGACATATATATATATATATACACATGCATTATGGAAATCATGATAGAAGCCCTAAACCTAAAAAGGTAGGTGTTCCAGGGTTCCTTCAGGCAATGCCTGAGCCCAAAACTACACTTTTGAGTGTTCAACCCAAAGCTCGTGAGCCCAAGTTCCTAAACCCGAAATGCCATATCCCTACGGTTGATGATATAAAATCCCGCATTACCCATGTTAAGGAATATACCACAAGGAATAGTAGTGGTACGTAGTTATTCCCCTACCCTAAGTTACTTAAGGCCAAAGCACTCGATGCTTCGGTACTTGAGTTTGGGAGCTATGGTTTCTTTGTGCTTTTGAATTTGTGGAGTATAATGGGGTTACTTGGTACTTGGACCCTAAACCCTAAAGCCCGAAGCCTTAGGCTAAATCCCCCCACCCTAGTTTTTGAGGTGTTTAGGGTTCAGGCTCAGTTTTGTACTGAACCCTAGACCCTAAGCCCTAAACTCTAAACCCTAAACTTAAACCCTAAACTCTACCCCCTAAATCCTGAACCCTAATCCTGGTATTTTAGGTTAGTGACTGGTGGCTTGGAGATGAAGCAGTGCCTGAAGGACGAAAAGAGCCCTGAAAGGGTTTAAGGTTCATATACCATATATATATACATATATATATATATAGGGATTCATCGTATCAGGGTGTAGGGCCCCCTAGTTTTAAGGCTCATTTGGTCCTGAAGGGTTAGGAGCTTTATACCCTAGACCATAAGCCTAACCTCTAAACCCTAAACCCGAAGCCCTAAACTCTACACCCCAAATCCTGAACATTAATCAAGCAGTGTTGGCCGAGAATCGGCTGTTCTACTTCAGCACAGAGCAGGCAGTAGGGCTCCGGCCCCTAAGGGCCCAAGAAATCCATTCTCAAACTGCTTTCCCAAAGGGTCCTATGTACCTATATAGTAGAATGTAGGGTTTCTATATCAGGAATTGCTATTATGATTTAGGGAAGCAAGCCCCTATAACAGTATTTGACGCTTTGGGTTTATTTATGTGCTGATATTGGTTATTGGCGCCTAGCATGGGCCGTACACCCAAGAAACACCAGCGCCGGCAAAGACATCTGCTTGCTTGAAGCCCGGGCCCAAACACCAAAGCCGATGGGCACAGGTTCGTTCGAATATATTCGCCCCAGACTCAACTCTAGGAAGAGGCAGAACTGCTTACGATATATAGGCCCTACAAGACCTAACCCGCCAAACCCTACTACCTTATTTTTTAAAGGACGTGTACCCTAAACCCTAAATCCTGAAACCCCGAAGATCCTGAAACCCAAAACCCTGAAACCCCAAAGACACTGAAGCCCTAAACCCTGAAACCCCAAAGACCCTTCAAGGCGGAAAGGCCGGCCAAGGGCAAAGGGAAGAGGCCGGGCCGACACTTTAGGAGTTTAGGGCCTTAAGGGATTTGGGGTTAAGGGTTAGGGGTCTAGGATTTAGGGGTTTAGAAGTTTAGGGGGTTTAGGGCCTTTAGGGGGTTTAGGGGTTTAGGGCCTTTAGGGGCTTAGAGGTTTAGGGTTTTAGGGGTTTAGGGTTTAGGGCCTTTAGGGTTTCGGGGCTTACATGCTTTTGGGAATCTGTAAAGGGGCTACTAAACTACAAGGGATACGGGTTACGGGTTCTTGCTAATCGGCAGAGAGGCCGCCGCTACGAGGATGATTGGCGCTAAACCCTACGCCCTTCAAACCCTTGAACCCCCCCTTTCAAGGAACCCAAAACCCTGAAACCCCCGGAACCTTTAATTGAAGGAAGCCCGAACCCTCAAACCACCAGCCCTGATCTGCCGTAACCCTGGCCCCCCAAAAACATAACCCGTAAATTCATGAAGCAATCTTTCGTTTTGGGGCGTTAAGGCTTTAGGGCTTTAGAGCTTTATGCGCGTCTTTTATTTTCAAGGAGAACCTGTGACCCCTAAGCCCTACAAAATAGTAGGTTATGAGCCCTTAATGAGCGGGTAGAACCCCTAAATCGGTACGTTTTTGGATCCCGGGAATGACTTTAGAATGAGTATTGGGGCGGGGTCTGCACCGCCCAGCGAAAGCACATTAACTGTTGCTCAATAGGATCTGTGACAGGGCGGGCCACTGGGAATAGACTTACATGGAAATTCTTATAAGGGAGTCCTGCGCAAGAGGGGATGTTACCTCATGTCCATTTGAACCATTTGTGGAAACCTGTGTCTTGCGCAACTACCCATGAGGAATTAAACAGACCTTTGGCAAAATGGACGCCTGAAGCTGGAATGGATCCCTCAAAGACGGTCTTACCTTAACCCATGTATTGGCAGGGTTTCTGTTTGTAGATCAGGTGTTTGGATCCCTTGCAGGGTCTATGCACCGTACCAATGCAGGCAGAAGACCTAAAGGGTTTAGGGTTTGGGGTTTAGGGAACCCTAAACCCCAAGCCAAATGCAGGCAGAAGAGAGCCGCTCCAGCAGACTAGCTGCCCGAACGGCTCGGAGACGACTTGCCCGTTCCGTTTGTCGGGGGAAAAGAAGCTGCTTTAGGGGTTAGATTTAGGGGTTTAGGGGTTTAGAGTTTAGGGGCTTAGGGTTTAGGGGCTTAGGGTTTAGGGTTTAGGGTGTAGGGTGTAGGGTTTAGTGGTTTAGGGGTTTAGGGTTTCGGCTTTAGGGTTTAGGCTTTAAGGGTCTAGGGTTTAAGGGTTCCTGTTCCTTTAGAAAGGGGCTTTGAGGATCAAACACACGGGATAGTGTGGATTTTTTCGGGCTTGTAATTAAGACTGAGAAAAAAATGAAACCTATTGTGCATGATCGTAGAGAGATCAGGGCCCAACCATCAACCAGATAATGCTATCGGCTATATAACCCTAAAGCCCTAAACCCTAAGCCCGAGCATTTTTTTGTCTTTTGCATGTGTTCTAAGCCTTGTGAGGCTTATAAGCCTATAGACCCCAAGCATGATAAGCTCTAAGGCCCTAGGTGTTAAAGCTTTTAGTGAACCCGAATCTAGAAGAATGAATAATGATTACCACTATTATTCCTTAGGTTCCTTTTTGAGATTATATTGAAATATACTAGAATATGCACCAAAATCCTGTTCCCAATATAAAAATACTACACCCCTGTAGTCGCTTTCTTGAACCCCTTACTAGAACCCTACCCTAAGCCCGAAACCCTCAACCCCAAACCCGAAACCTCAAACCCTATACCCGAAACCCCAAAGCCCTAAACCCCTCAACCCGAAACCCTTAAACCCTAAACCCCAGACCCTAACTCCGAAACCCCAAACCCCAACCCCGATACCCCTGAACCCGAAATTCCTAAACCCAAAACTCGAAACCCTAAACCCTGCACCGGAACCGAAGACTACTAGATTACATATTACTTACAAGCTATGGCCTTGAGCCCTGGTAGGGGGGTTTCAATGTTTAAGGTTTGGTGTTTAGGGCTCTTTGGGTTTAGGGTTTGGAGTTTACGGCTCAGGGGCTTAGAGGGATTAGGGTCTCGGGTTCAGTGCCCGGCACACCCCAAACCCAAACTCAAACCAATCATTTCTGTGTGGGTTTAGGGGTTGGATCATGTCCCACCGTGCCGGTTTAGCATAGGTCTAGGACATTTTCAGGTGCGTACGTAGTTACCGTTATAGGAGCCTTATAGAAGGCCTATATACCTTATAGAACCCTTATGGAAGCCCTATATACCCTGAACTCCCCACCTGCAGTTTCCTTGAAAGGGTTGAGGATGATGCATAAACCCTGGCGCACGCCTGAGGCTCAAGTCGCCGGGGATGGCTGATGACCGATGCCCCTAAGCCTAGGCCTAAGCCTTAGACCATCTTGTACCCTAAACCCCGTAAGCCCGAAACCCCCAAAACAGAAAATTCCCATAACTCAGCTCCCCGGCCGCCCCTCAGCCCTAAACCCCGTTAAACCCGAGGCGCCCTAAACTACAAAGCCCCGAAGCCCCGAACCCCCCAAGTTCTCTGAAGCCAACTCCTGAGCCGGGCTCGCCTCATGTCAGTATTTGAGCCCGTTTGCTTGCCAGTGCCCCAGATGTACCTGTGATCTCATACATAACTTACATACAGTTACATACATATACAGACCTGCGTACGTGCATACATATACATACGCACTTAAACATACGTACACATATATATATACACACACATATATATATATATGTATACACACATACTGCAAATGTTGTAATGCATGTATGTATGTATGTATGTACGTATGTATGTATGTGTATGTATATATATATATGTATATACGTGTACATATATATATATATGGATGGGTTTGTTTCGTGTGTGTGTGTAACATGTATCTGAAGATTTTTTTGTTTGCTTGCGCATGCATGTATGTATGCATGCATGCATCCATGCATGTATGTATGTATGTGTGTATGTATGTATGCATCCATGCACGCATGCATGGATGGATAGACTGATGGATGCTTCTATATATGCGTATATGTTTATGGATAAGTTTGATCATATGTATACACCATCTGTACAGGGGTGTATATCGTTCTGTGCATACTTCTGCTTGCGATATTGTTCTCATACCCGAAGGCGTACATGCATCTGTAAACCCTAAATCCTCAACCTTGGACCGTGAACCAAAGACCGTAAACCCTTAAGCCCTCAACCCTTAGACACTCAGACCCTTAGACCCTCATCCGATGTTCAGTCAAGAAGCTTCATCCACGAGTTTCGGCGCAGCTGAGCCCCCAAACCCTAAACCCTGAAACGAGGTTTGCCTTAACCCTAAGAGACCATGACAAGGCAATTTTTGGGCTCCTTATACCATGTCCTTTTTGGTCCTTTCTCAGGTCCTTAATGTGGCAGCGGCCTTTTTTTGGGGGGGCGGGGGGGGGTCCGGGTAGAGTTTAGGAGCTCAGTGTGTTGTGGGTTGGGGGTTCACGCTTATTGCAGAAAACCAGGAAGCCAGTATCTTGAGGGTTTAGGGTTTCGGGTTTAGTGCATCTTTAACATGAGCCTGCCCAGCAGCAAAATCTTGCTAATCGCCCCAAGCTCAGCTCGAACTGAGTTTTTTTGGCTACCCTTGAAACCCCAAACCCCAAAACAGGTGACCGAGCCCGAAACCCGGCTTTAAAGCATATCGCAACCTACACCCGACCTAAACCCACCAATTTAGGGTTCAGGGTTTCTTCTACTTTGTAACTGAGTAGGTAGCCTTTAACCTTTTTGGGCTTATATAATCCTACCATAATTGAAAGGTTAACCTTTTTTGGGGCTAGGGTACTCAGCCGCTAAGTCTAAGAGGTTCTAAACTCTAAACCCTAAATCAAGTCAGGGTTTAGGGCTAAACCGTCCCTAAACCCTAAACCCTACATCCTAAACCCAAAGGCTTAGGGTTTCTTCTAAGAGGTTCTAAACTCTAAACCGTCCCTAAACCCTAAACCCCAAACTCTAAACCCTGAACCCTAAACCGTCAGACTTTAGACTCTAGAGGCCAGTTTACTTCTGACCATGCCATTACAGCTCCATTACAGGGTGCCTTGCAGGGTCCCGGCAGTCTCTCCGCCCCGAAAAATGCGGTCAGATGGCCTAAGCCTTCATCCCCTAAAGCCCTCCCGGTTTTAGGGTTTAGGGCTTGGGGTTTAGGGTTTAGGGGTTTAGGGTTTGGGGTTTAGGGCTTGGGGCTTGGGGTTTAGAAGTTTGGGGCTTGGCGTTTGGGGGTTTGGGGTTTAGGGGTTTAAGGCTTGGGGTTTGGGGGTTTGGGGATTAGGGTTTAAGGCTTGGGGTTTGGGGTTTTGGGGTTTTGGGTTTAGGCCTTGGGGCAACCCCTGAAAACCCTGAAACCCTCGGCCGAGCTTCAGCCTCTGGACCCTAGAACCACTCGGCCCCCAGTCCCAGAGACTCCAAGATCCCTTAATTCAGGAATTATACCTTAAATCGTATTAGGGTTCCTATTATACATTTAAGGTATATTCCTTAATTAAGGGATAAATCTTATTAGGGTTCCTATTATAATTTAAGGTATTTTTTTTAAAGAAAAGTTTGGAGTGTCTGGGATCCTTTAAACCCCAAGCCCAGGTCAGATGGCTTGAAATGCGAGATCCGCTCCTTGCTGAAGGATCTCGGACTGCAGGCCTTGAGCGGCTGCTTCGGCTTGTTCTGGTTATCTGGGTTCTGGAGTACCATACTTGAATGAGTTGTTTATTGAACCTGTTCCTTAAAAGAACCACTGTAAAATACAAGTCTATACTTTTTTCTCCCTGGTTACTTCAAAGTCCAGCTATGGCTAAACCCTAAGCCCTAAACGAATGGGTTTCGGGTTTACGGTTTTTGGCGTAGAATGGAGGGCTTTTAGTCTGTAGGGTTCGAGGGTTTGGATGCTGAGGGTTTAGGTTTAGGGCCGTTTAGGGGTTACGGATTGGGCGTTTGGGTGTTTAGAGTTTCGGGGACTGAAAGCTGCAAGCTTTATCAATGTTGACAATCCAGAGCATGCTTACATTGAAGTGGCCAGTCATGACAACGTTATTCCGACTGTTTTATGTAGTCTGCAGGCTCTTGCATCAAGGTTCTTTCTGTAGTGGCACTGTTGAGGGCGGCCTCGTGAACATAGCCTCTATCCCCAAGCGCCCCTTAGACCCGTGGCAAACCCTCAACACCACCAATCACAACTGTCGACAGCATGCCGCCCCGGACCACGGCGCAGCAACCCAACCGTAACGCCGTAGTTTTTACACCACGAACCTCGTATCAAGCTTCCTCCTTAACCCTAAACACCTTATAAAATCTTCATATTCCCCCAGTAAGATCCTGGAAAGGTTGTAGAACCCTTGTAGAACCCTTATAGAGCACTTCTGGGACAACTAAACCGTAGCCCACAAGCCCGAAATCACACCTCTGCAGCTTTGAGATTATGGTGTTCAGCCCAAGCGCCCACAAAAGGATTCCTTTCAGGGGTTTAGGGGTGTAGGGCTTGGGGTTAGGATGCCATTAAGTACTTGAGGGTTCTATAGAGCGTCTTTATAGGGTCTTCCATAGTATCTACTGGGATGTTAGTGTCCATGTATCTGCAGAGTATATACTTGGGGTTCCGACAAGACTACCTTAAGGAGCGACTCAATACCAAACAAAAAAGCCCGTTCTATTCCTACGGCTGAAGATAAATCCTGCATTACCCAGAATACGGAATATACCACAATTCCCATAGTTTAGGATCCTTAAGGTAATGCAGGATTTTTACCATCAGCAGTAGGTGACTGGGCATCCGAGCTCGAGGTTGCAAGAAGCCCTAAACCGCACCCGGGGGATCCCCACAGCTTCGCCTCACAGAGCTGCAGCCTTGGTGGGCCAACCCCCAAACTACTGTTGATGATATAAATCCTGCATTACCTTCAGGACCCTAAACTATGGGAATTATGGCATATTCCTTATTATGGGTATTGCAGGATTTATATCATCAACCGTATACTTGCTGGAAGAATGCCCATGTTCAAATCCACTGTGTGGGAAAACTGGGCCACAACAGCGTCCCTTTCTGTAACCCGTGCAAGAAAGCCCTAAGCTGCCTAGCAGTTGGACAACAGCCGTTTAACAAAAGATCCAGATCCTGAACCCTGTGCACCTGTGAAAAACCATACCTACCCCTAAGCCCTAGTCCCTAAGCCTTAAACCCTAA
>CAJNJA010054986.1:0-24718 GCA_905231915.1 Symbiodinium necroappetens | reverse complement strand
CCCAAGGCAAAAGCCCCTGGCCTTTGGACGATGCCCTCCGTGCCGTTGAAGTCAGGATAGTCCACCAGCCCTGGAACAGTTTAGGGCTTTAGGGTGTTAGGGTTTAGGGGTTTAGGGGTTTAGGGGTTAGTGGTTTAGGGTTTAGGGTTTTGGGGTTTTAGGGTTTTAGGGTTTAGGCGGCAAGTGGAATAAGATTGATTGCGAGTCATTTGTAAGGATGCTAGCCATAATAGGAGATAGCCATAAGGACAATCATCATGGTCATAGATGGTCATAGTCAAAATAGTCATAATAACTCCCTGCTAAGAAGTAGGGAGTTTGAGCATCATTTTTGTTGCACACTGTCCAAGATACATGTTATGCCGTTATGCCAAGTAGCAATGGTAGCAAATCATCCCAAAGTCACGCGAGTGCCAGCGGTCACAGCTGCAGAAAGAACGATAGCACCCTAAACCCTAAACCCCTAAACCCTAAACCCTAACAACATTGTGATTTTCCGTGTCCATCGAAAAGTAGCAAGGAAGGGGCCCCGGGATGGTTCAGGGGGTTCAGGGGCTGTACTTTTAAGGGCCATGGAGCCCCAGGGACTTTAAAGGAGCTAGTTAGGGTTCGGGTTAGGGCCTTAAAAAAAAGGCTTTTGGGGCCTTGGGGGGTTGCGTTGCTTCGCTTTCGTCGCTTTCACTGGAAGCCTGGAGCCTGAATTTCTAAGCCCCAAGTCCTCTTTTTTGCCCTGGCACCCTAAAGCCCAAAAGCCTGCTAAGGCCCCCCTACCCCGAAACCCCTTGTACCATACACCCTAAAACCTAAACCCTGAACGTCCTAAACCCTAAACCCTAAAGCCCTATACCCCTAAACCCAAAATTCCCAGAGTCATGCGGCTTCAGGACCACCTCCTCGAGGTGCAGAAGGCCGTAGACCAGCGCGAGCTACAGCTCCAGTCTTTCCAGTGGCTCCTGCAGCGCAAGGAGGAGCCGCCAACCCGAAGCCCTAAACCCTAAACTAAGCCCGAAACTCTAAGTTGTCAGTAGACAAGTTGAAGCGCTTTCAATCCGTAGGTGGTATAGTAGCCTAGTGCCCTTTCACATGCAGAAGTCCTGATGGCTGACGCTGACCGACGTCCGACCGAACCCGAAACCCTAAACCCTAAACCCGAACTAAACCCGAAACCCTAAACCCTAAACCCGAAACCCCGAAGCCGAACCCCCCAATCCCCCCCCGCCCCCCAGGAGCTGCAGAACTCTGAGGAGCTGCCCGAAGAGGTGCGGCAGCTTCGGCAGCAGCAGGCCCGGCTTTTCTTAAGGTTTAGGCTTTAGGGTTTAGGGTTTACGGTTTAGGGTCGGAGTTTGACTTAACTTGCCATGCGTTTGAGGTGTTTTTTATCCTTAGGGGTGTAGGATTATTTTAAGGATCAGGGTGATTACTACAAGGAAGCCACATTCTTCCTGTAGATCCCTAAAAGGGTAACTTTCCCACGTCTCCTTCCTCACGAGAGCTCCAGCAGGTGGCAGCGTTGGATTTGCTTCTGGACTCGGCCGGCGCCTGGGCCTGCTAATCGGAGTTCATAGAGGGGCCTCAATAATTACCTCTACTATTTCTTTTGGGGGGGCTCCTTGCTATATTTGTAGCATGATGTACCCCAACACTCTACTCTAATGATTAAGGCCCCTACTATAAGGGGGTTTAGAGCTCTGGTTTTGGGGTTTAGGACTTAGGGTTCTGGGTGTTAGGTGTAAACGCCTAAAGCACGTAATGAACCCTTAAAGTCTCCCTAGCGCGAGATCTTCAAGGGCACCTACAGAATTCTGTCCTAAAGCCTTAAATCTCGAATGCCAGACCGTTAGTCGCCGGGAAACCCTTCTTCGAGCAGAACCGCCACAGTAGTCAGCCCTAGACCCTACTAACCTCTAAAGTACATTGACAAAGGCCTTGTAAAGCTTTCTTACACTTTCACAGAGCCCCCAACGGTGTCCCAAACCCCAGAAGTCCTTAAAGCACTTTGTATACTATAGGGGCCTTAAAGCCTTAGACTCTTTCGGGCTCCTCGTTGTAACTGTATCTTGCAGCTTACAGTAATATACGTCCCAACTTTCTTTTAACCAATAAAGCCCCTACGGTGTGTTCTCATAGCACCCTCGAAGCCAGGCTTGTCAAATGAGCAACGAGCAGACTTGTCCAAGGAGGCCGCGCAGAAAGAGGTGCCTTTTTGGACTGGGGCTGCGGCTGTACGGGTCTATGGGGTGTTTATGGTTTCCGTCATAGTTTCGGGTTCTACCAAGGCTCTCTATAGAGGTTCCGAGACTTTTAAGGGCTTCTGTAAGGGTGCCTTAAAGGATTGTTCTGAACAGTAGCGTTTGTTTTTTGAAATCCTTTCTTTTGCGAGGTTTTCGGATTTAGGATCTTAGGGTCTGGGGTCTTTGGGTCGTGGACTTTTTTGCTTTTTGGGGTTAGGGCCTGGGGGTCTTAGGGTTCAGGATCTTGGGGTTAAGCATTCGGGTTGTTTGGACCTGTTGGGATTTACGGTCTGGGGTTTGGGGTCTTGGTTTTCGGGGTTTAGGGCTGTTCCTTGTTTTAAGGCTTCCTTTCTTACACGTTTCGTTCTGTTGATGATGTAAATCCTGCACTACCTTAAGGACCCTCAACTATGGGGATTATGGTATATATTCCCTTTATGGGGTCATGCAGGATTTTTTGGCATGAACCGTAGGGGCCCTTGTTTAGATTGCTTAGGGTATAGGGTATAAGGGTTCGGCCAGGGTTTAGGGTTTAGGTTTGCTTCCTTTGTACACGTTTCCTAAAGCCAAAACCCTAAACCCCTAAACCCCTAAACCCTAAGTCCTAAACCTTTCTTTTTTAAGGCTTCCCTTTTTGACCACGGTTTTTCCCCGGGGCCCCTGGAGCCCGGAAGCCTTGGCTCCCTGAGCCCCGGAGGCGCTGCAGCAGAAGCTGCAGAAGAAGCAGGAGGAGCTCTCTCGGCTTTTGAGGGTTTTAGGGCTCTTAGGCTGTTAGGGTTGTTAGGGGGTTTAGGGGTTTAGGGTTAGGGGTTTTGGGTTTAGGGGTTTAGGGGTTTAGGGGTTTAGGGTTTGGGGGTTTCGGGTTTAGGGCTTGGGGCTGTGGGGCTGTGGGGTTTGCAGGTCTGTCGGGGTTTGGCGACGTCAGTGTTGAGAGTTTTGGAGTGTTGGATGCGGCTGCTTTAAGTTTTCCTTTTTGGTGACCTTGCTTCAGTGCGGAAGCCGCGCTTAACGGTGGTCAGGCCTTGTACATTGTACCGCCCTCTTCAGACACCATGAGAGCCCCGAGAGTTCCCTAAACCCTAAACACCTAAACCCCTAAACACCTAAAACCCTAAGCCCTAAGCCCTAAGCCCTAAGCCCTAAACCCTAAACTAAACCCTAAAGCCTAAACCCTCCTGCGAGCCCCGAGAGCTCGGAGAGGAGATCGGGCTCCTGGAGACGAACTTGCACCTCGCCGGCGCCAGGGACGATGCGCCCGCCCGGGCCTCGTCGCGGGGGCTGAGGGGGCTCAGAGGTTTTATAGAGGGAGTTGAAGGGATTTCAGGGGTTTAGTAAGGCTTGGGGGACTTTTAAGCGATTTATAGGGGGCATAGAGAGCTTAGGGGTTTGGATGGGTTCTTTTAGAGCGTAAAGGCTTCCACTGGGGTTCATGGGTTTGGGGGCTTTGGGGGCTTTGGGGTTTCAGGTTTAGGAGTTCAGCATCGCCAAAACCCTGACAGCAGTGCCCCAAAAGGAGTGCCAAAAAGGAACTCCCTTTGTTTAAGCCCTAAACGCTAGAACCCTCTCATGAAGGCCTGATAATGTCCCCCCCAATCCCTGGTTTAGAAGGAGCTCGTAGACATGCCTTAAACCCAAAGCGCTAATCAACCCTACTTTACCGCTTAGAAGCCTTACTCAAGCCCCCCAGCATGTGAGGAAGGAGCTCCTATACCTTTTCTTTTGCAGGACCCTCATAGAACTCTTGTGAAGCCCTCAAAATCCTAAGCCCTCAGCCGCCCTCCCAGGTGAAGAAGGAGCTCTTGGAGGACCTCGCGGCTTTCGGCATCGACGAGCTGAAGCAAGCGGTGGAGCGTCTGCCTGGGCTGCTCAGCCGCGCTCTTTCTTCCTAAGCAAAAGCCTAAAGGCGGGAACATGTCCTTTGAGGAGCTTTAAGGGCTTTGGGGATCTGAGGATTAAGTCTCAGGGTTTAGGGTTTAGGGTTGATTAAGTGTGTTTGGGGTGAGTTTAAGGCTTTTGTCAGCTTTAGGATTCAGGGGTTTAGGTCTCGGGGTCTACGGGTTCCGAGCTTTATACCGCTTTCTTGGGGTTTCGAGTTTAAGGTTTAGGGTTTAGGGGCGCCAGGTTTCTGGCTTGGGGCGTAATGTAGATTTCTTGACTAATTACCACTACTCTTCCTTAGGGTTCCTGGCTAGAATAGCATACTATAATGTACCCCAGCACCTTGTTCTAATCATGAAGGCCCCTGCACTCAACACTTGTAGAACCCCTATAATAACGCTTATGGTAGGCCTTTAAAGGAACCCTATTCTAATCATGAAGGCCCCCTATGTTGAAGGCTTCTTCAGGGTTTGGGAAGTTCGCGGTTCCAGGACGTACGGTTTCCGCAAAGCTCACCGCAGAAACACAACACACCATAATATAGTTTCAATAACATACCATACTAGCTTACATTCTGCTATACTGTACTAGAATAACTAGAATATACCAAACACACTCTATGATACTGTAGCGTAGTCTGCTTGCCGAGGTCCACCTCCACCTTGCAGCACCTGCTCATGGCGCACCCCTCCTGGAAGCAGCGCTTCTACCAAATCGGCGGCTTGGAGAGGATCTTGGAGAAGATGGAGAGGACCGGAAGGGTTCCCTTTCAGGGTGCCTTTCAGGGTTTTGTTCATGGGTTTCTACAAGGGTTTCCCTAAACCCCACTAAACCTGAAGCCCAAACCCCTGGAATCGTCTGGGGTTTCGGGGTTTAAGGGTTTCAGGGTTTAGGGTTTAAAGCTTTGGGGTTTCAGGGTTTCAGGGTTGAGGGAGTTAGGTTACTACACGTACGGGTGTGGGGGCTTGGGTGTTGGGGTTCAGGGGGTTGTAGACGTTTAGGGTTTAGCGGGATTACGGGGTTTAGGTGTTTAGGGCGTAGGGTTTTGCACACCAGTCGAGGGTCCTCGAAGGGTCCAACAAGGTGTGCTGATGATAAGGCTACTACAACGGGTTGTTGGGTTCCGTGAAGGTTGGGGTTCGGGGTTTGGAGTAGGGTGCTTAAAGCGTTCTTTGGGGGTTCTTGAAAGGGCTCTGTGGTTTTAGGGTTTAGAGTTTAGAGTTTAGGAGAGGTTGTGGTAGAGCCTCACCTTTTCGCGTTCGCCCCTCAAGTACTGGCAAACCTGCCTGTCCTGCTAGGACCAAGAAGGCCTTCTATCATCAGCGCTTGGCACAGTGCTTGTGCCGCACACTGGACATGGAGAAAGTTGGCAGGAAGGATCGTCCAGAGCTCCTCCCACGCTTGGTGAAGCAAGTTCTCGACATCACAAACGGGATCCGATTTCCTCTGGATGCCAACAGCGACGAGAATCGCATTCTGGAGTACATGGATTTGATGGAAGCGGTCGCCCAGGTGCAGCGGGAGTTTTTTTGTATCACTATTGTCATCGAATCTACTAACATGCATCCTGCATTAGAGGCTTCTGAGCTTGGGAATGTAACAGAACCTAAACCCTAAACCCGAACGCCGAAACCCTAAACCCTAAACAATAAGCCGAACAAACCTGAAAACCCCAAAACCCTGAAAACCCTAAACCCTAAACCCTAAACCCTAAAAGCCCTAAAGCCTAAACCCGCTCCCTTTTCTCAACTTTTTGGTGAAGTTCCTGTCAGGACAAGGAAGCTCGCTGCCTGCTGGTGCGAGGAGACGCGGTTTCCAAGGCACTGCAAATTCTGTTCTGGGGCCCTTTTAAAGGGTTTAGGGTTTAGGAAGTTTTGGGGTTTAGGGTTTAGGGTTCAGAGTTATAGGGTTTAGGGTTCGGGGTTTGGGATTTAGGGTTTGGGGTTTAGGGTTTTTGGGAGCCTTTGCTTTAATATAAGGAACCCTTTGCAGAAGAGCCCCAAGCCCTGAGACCCTAAGCAGGCACTGCAGTTCACGCAGCACCGCGCACAAGCCGTGGCTGCTGCGGCCCTGAACGCCTTGGGAGAAGTTGCCAGCGACGCCGTGGAGGAGGTCGGGGCAAGTTGGGTAGCAGAGGGGGTTTAGGGTTTAGGGTTTTAGGGTTTAGGGTCTAGGGTTTAGGGGTTTCGGGGTTTAGGGTTGAGGCTAGTCAGAAAGCCCCTACTTGGAGAGGTACCCTGGGCCTTGAACCGGCTAAACCCCTATAGTATATATGCTAAGTCTGAAATGTTGGCTTCTAAAAACGCCTTCAGCACCTGACGCTTCGACCGTAGAACTGTTGGTCCCAAGAGGTGTCACTACCGGCCGACGCTCTGCGCTGGATGCTGAGCCTCCTGCGAAGTGGCCGCCGGGACTTTTCGGCAAGCGCCAGTGACTTTAGTACTTGTAGGGTTTTATGGGGGGAGTTCTATGGGGGTTCGAAGATCCTAGTGTATAGACCCCTAAACCCTAAACCCTATGGGGGTTCTAGTGTATAAGGGCCCCTAAGCTCTAAACCTAAGCCCTGAACCTCGTGGTTCTGACACAACTCCCTGGTGTTCTTACTGGGGAATGGGGGAATGGATCCCTATGATTCATAGTCCCGCAAAGTTCCTTAAGGTAGTCCCTGTAACCCCTTCCCCCACTCTCTGCCCAAGAGCCAGGAAGATAAGAACTCACGTGCAAAGTCCAGCAGAACCTAAACCCTAAACCCTAAACCTCCTAAGCCTACTCTTAAGCCCTCGGCCCGAAAGCGTGAATCCTCCATCCTCGAACCAAGCCTTCAACCCCAACCCTCCAAGCCCGAAGCGCTAAGCCCCTAACCCTAAACCCTGAATCCCGAACTCAAAACCCTAAACCCGGGAGCCCTCAACAACCGGCGTAAACCGTGCTGTGAACCCAGGCCAGTCAGCGCGACTCAAGAAGGCGGGTGAGTTTGGTTTCTCTTCCTGTGATGCTGTTTGCATGACGGTCCAGGCTTCAGGGGTTCAGGGTTCCTTAGGATTTAGGGTTTAGGGTCTAGGGTCTGGGGTTTAGGGTTTAGGTTTAAGGGTTCAGGGTTCCGGTTTCAGGACGAGGACAGTTGGCTGTTGTGCTGCTAGACCAGCAGTTGCAACCTAAACGTGGTCGGAACAACCCCTTGCAGTTCTTGTATAGTTATACCACTATGACCCTTAAGTCCCCCTTCGATTTATTAAGGCCCCTAAACCCTAAACCCTACATCAACCCTCAACCCTCGACCCCTGAACCCCTAAACGCTGAACCCTAAACCCCAAAAAACCGTCGAGCAGGCCGCGGCGCAGTGCCTTCAGCGGCTCTGCTACTCGGCTCTTCTTAAGGGACCTAAGGTAAGTTAGCATAATACTTGGAGGTTCATGCGTCGTTATAAATGGGGGTATGAGTAGGGTAACTATACTTGTAAGCCACATTAGGGGACTCATAACCCCACTTATAACTACCCATGAACCTCCAGGTAAGGCAAGCTAGCATAATACTGCAGGCACCTGATTAAGAAACCCCCAAAGCCCTCAACCCCAAAACCCCCTAAAGCCCCAAACCCCCAAAGCCCCTAAAGCCTAAATCCCCTAAACCCCTAAACCCCCAAAACCCTTAAACCCCTAAACCCTAAACCCCCTAAAGCCCAAAGCCCCCTAAAACAAAAACCCCAGGCTACGGCTCCTCGGCCTCGGCGCAGGCCATGCGCCGAAGCCTGGACCAGCTTCAGGTCGGGTTTAGGGGCTTTTTGGGGGTTTATAGGGGTTTTAGGGGTTTTAGGGTTTTTGGGCTTTTAGGGGTTTTAGGGGTTTTCGGGGTTTTCGGGGTTGTAGGGGTTTTAGGGGTTTAGGGTTTCGGGTTTAGGGGTTTAGGGTTTCAGAGTTGAGGGTTCAGGGTTCAGGGTTTGGGGTTTAGGGTTTAGCGTTCAGGGGTTTGATTAGGGTTTAGGGTTCAGGGGTTTAGGGTTTAGGGTTTCCGAGTGCTCCATCCTAGCATTTTGGGCTTCTGGGAGTCCTAGCTTAGGGTTCTGGCGGGTTTGAGGTTTAGGGGTTTCGGGGGCTTTGGGGTTTAGGACTTTTGTGGGTTTGTGGGTTTAGGATTTTCGGGATTTTTAGAGTTGAGGGTTTGGGCTTTCAGCTTCTCAATCCGAAACCCTAAGCCCTAAACACAACACTTTTCAACCGCAAGTCTAAACCCCCTAAACCCTTAGACATAAACAGATTCAGGCCGCTTAAAGGGTGTAGGAGCTCTGGTTGCAAGGTCCCATAGAGAAGGTTACAGAGCTACATAGAGCTCCCATAACTTTACATGAAAAAATGTATGTATCTATCTACCTGTCTGTCTACCTATCTATCTACCTACCCATCGATCTACCTACCTATCTTTCTAGCTAGGCCTAGCTATCTCTTGAGGGAGCTGAGGGGTCGCTGGTGTCCGTGCAAGCAAACTGTGGCAGTTTGCGTGCATTCAGATGGAGTTTGTAATGTCCACCGTCATAGCTCTTTTCGCAAGTCAGCCATCAACATCGTGTTACTTCTCTACTTTCATCGTTGACACAGCCATGATACTGTCGTCATCGTCAGCATCTCCACGATCATCATGTTGCCTCGGAGTAATGTAAGGGTCTGAAATGAATTAGTCATACGAATATTCCCTTCCAGTCCCTTGTAACTGACTAGATAAATATAAACCCCACACCCGTCTTCTAATTCTTAAGGCCCCTATATACCAAAGCCCTACATCACCCAAAGCCCGATCGATCCCTGAAGTTCTGATTAATGGAGCCTTTCTTATTCTGTGCACCACTTCCCCCACATTAAGCCATTATGGACCCTTCATCATAAAGCTGATGGTAAACCTTACAGAAGGAACCCTGTTCTGATTCTTTAAGGCTCCCACACTGCCCCTTCATTCTACACCACGATAGAACGCTTATCGCAAGCCTTACAGAAGGAGCCCTGCTCTGATCCTTTTAAGGCTCCTAGACTGGGTTCTTGTTAAGGGCTTTAACTTAAGTTACCATAATAAGGAAACCGCATTGTTTACCATAGATTCCTATTTTGGTAACTTACATAACAAGAACCCAGTAGTTCCAACCCTAAACCCCAAACCCTAAACCCTGAGGGCCCTAAGCCCTTAGAGCCCTAAGACCCTAAACCCTAAACCCTCAGGGCCCTAAACACTAAACCCTAAACCCTAAACCTAAGGCTCCTAGACTGGGACGCAGAGTCTGTGAGGCGGTGCCCGAGCTGCTCGCGGCGGCGCGGCATTTCCAGAGCTCGGAGCAGCAGGTGGGAGGGAGGATCATAAACCCTGAGCCCTAAGCTTCCTAAGCCGTTTAGGGCCCAGGGTTCAGGGTTTAGGGTTCAGGGAAATCCTAATCCCCAAACCCCTGGCCGTAAACCCAAAGCCCTGAAGCCTAAACTGTTTAGGGCCCAGGGTTGAGGCTCTTTTTGCAGCAGGTGGGCCGGAACGACGGGGCGGAGGTGGCCAGGCACGTGAAGAACGCGGCCCTGCTGATGTTGAACGACCGCAGCTGGGCCGCATTTTGGGAGTGCTTTTGCTTGCCTTGAAGCCAACAAGGAATTCAGTCCTCAACCTCGACAGTGACTATAGTAGTCCCTATACCATCGCAGCTTGAAGCATGCGCCAGAGGCTTCTTTTGATTTCTGCTCTCTTTTACCCCAATGCCCAATGCACCCTTATATTATATTGTATTATATAATAGTATATTATGCTACATTATGTTATAGTATATTATACTATATTATATTATACTACTATTATGCTATATCCATGTTATATCCGAAGGCAAGATCACGCCGGAACCAGATCCGAGCCACGGCCGCATCGTGTTGGAGGCCATGGCCTATGCCACCGCCAAGTCCTTTGCCAAGGACGGTGGGGTCGGTTTACTCCCTGGTTCTTAGTAAGGAATGGGGGAATGGGTTACTGGGGCTACTATAGGGGGCCTTAAGGGGCTATCATTGGGATCCATTCCCAGGGAGTTTCAGGTGTGCTGCGGGTTTAGGCCAAGGGCGTAGACTCTCACAAACTGGTATCATATCCCTAAGGCCTCAACCTCACGCCTAAGCCTTAGACAGCCTGCAGGAGATAGCCTTCAACAATGAAGCGGCTGGCGTCCAGTGCTTCGGGCACGTGAAGTTGGGTGCTTGGACGGCTCAGCCGTCGACGGCTGGCGGCCCGCTCGAATGCTCATTGTCGTGGATGAGCCGGTGCTGCATTTTGAGCCACAGAAGAGCGGGGCTGGAGCCCTTGTTGACTAGCGCAACCCAGCTAAGCCATCATCCCTCCACCTTCAACCGGTGATCACATCGTTTTGATGTTCGACTACTGTCATAGTCCTTGTTATGCTCATGATCATGGTCATCATTGCCAGTATCATCGTGGCCATGTTCGTCATCGCCGTCGTCCTCCTCCTTCGCCTCCTCGTCGTCCTCTTCCTCCTCCTCCTCCTCGTCAGCCTCATCGGCAGAATCCTGGTCAGGGTCACGGTCCGGGTCAGGGGCATGGTCATGGTCATGGTCGTCGTCATCGACTTAACCATCGCCATTCCGATCAACAGCGTACTTGTAGTGATCATCAACTTAACTTTATCCTCCTCTTCCTCGTCTTCAACCTATCCCTGATGCCGCTGTTCGTCGTCTCTGTTCCAGTTGTCCAGTTGCGAGGGTTGTCCCAGCCCATATGACTTTCACGGCTGTTGTAGGGAAACCGAGACTCGTCACCAACACGTAAAATCCTCTGTGCTAGCCTGGAGATGAAAGCCGAAGGACTAAACCGGAGCCGCAAGTCACACCCCTGCTGTCCGACGTGCCCAGTAAACCTGTAAGCCTGTCATCGTCAGCCCAAGTGCCTAGGCCCTGAAGCTTATCATATTCTAATTCCCTAACCCAAGAACCCTCTAACTTTCTTACTTAGTGCCAAACCCTAAACCGTCAGGAACCCTGCCAAGCTCCCTACTCCCGATACAGCCATAACTCCCCCTACTCCCCCCAAGCCCTACATGGTCAGGAACCCCTCGAAATTCCTAAATCCCTCTGAGCCTTACATCGTCCGGTACCCCATGTACGCCTAAACCCTAAAGCTTAGAGCCTGAACCCTAAACCCATAAGCCCGACCTCGTCAGGAACCCCATGTTCTCCTAAGCAGTAAAACCCTAAAACCCTAAAGCCCTAAACCAGGAACTCCCATGTTCACCATGTTCGCCTCCACCCTAAACCCTAAACCCTAAAACCCTAAACCCTAAGCCAGGAACCCCATGTTCGCCTCTACCCTAAACCCTAAACCCAAAAGCCCTAAGCCCTAAACCAGGAACCCCATGTTCGCCTTGCGCTTTCCACCCGGCCGGAAGGCGGCCGTGGCAGTTGCAGCTCCTCGGCTCGGGCAGCGGCTTCTAGCACTTTCCTTTATGGGACCCCACCCATAAAAAGGGCCTTAATAATTAGAATAGGCTTTTTGGGCATATAATACGATAAGGAGCTCAGAGGGCTTTTGGTGGTTTAGACTTGGGGTATTAGGGTTTGGGGCTTGCGATTGAGAATTTATGGGTGCGTTGTCTTGGGTTTGGGGTTGTTATTCGGGGTGTAGGTTGGCATTGGCCGGAAGTTAGGCTTTGCAACGGACATCCCCATGTGCGAGCCTGTCCTTCCTTAGCGCTTGAACAGCCAAAGTGGTCTGCAAGCAGGCCTTCAGCTTTAAACTTGAGCAGTTTGGTTGTCGTTTAAGTCCTCCGGTTTAGGGTGTGGCTTTTTGTTGTCTTCATTTTGAGGGGTTTCAGCACAGGACGTGCGAGTTTTGCTGTTGCTAGGCTTGCTTGCTACTACATGTCCGCGATTATTGCTGTAGTGCTGAAGTTGTTCTTGTTCCAAGCATTCTTGCTCGGAAGTTGCAACACTGCGATGTAGCACAACAAGAACAAATGATACCGCTTGATGGAGTATCCAAAGCTGTGTCAACATATCCCACAGCAATCGGACAGAATCCGCACCGTTGATAGCTGTGGATAGAGTACACTATCCACCATGGAAAAATCTTAGATGAAATGCAGCGAGCTACTCTCATCACTACACTAATCATCTGTCAAAACCGAAAGACACAGCACGCAAAAGCAGCTGAAACCACAGGTCATCGATCCTGACGCCGAGTCTCGGCGGGAGCATGGGCCCAGCCAGCAGCGGAGCCTCTACCACGTCTCCAGGATCATGACCGCCACCTGTCTTCGAAAGCTCTTGGGAGCTTTCGGGAAGTCTCTAGCCATTGGTACTGTTGATGATTCAAATCCTGCATTACATTGAGGACCCTAAACTATGGGAATTACGGTAGATTCCTTAGAAATGGGTAATGCAGGATGTACATCATCAACCGTAGGATTCGGTGCTCTTAAGGTCCACAAAAACTGAACCCAACCCTGAACCCAAGTTCACGGAGGGCACAGGTAAGGGTCGGAAGGGGACGGGGACCGAGGGCTCACCTGTCTTCTAGGTTCTTGTTCAGGGATTGAAATTAAGTTGCCACAATAAGGAAACCAGACTATTTACCATAGATTTAATTTAAGTTACCATAATAAGGAAACCCTATTATTTACCATAGATCCCTATCATGGTAACTTAAATTAACCCAGTCTTCGGTTCCGGAGTTCGACAGGCAGAGGACTGAAGGGGTTTGTGGGTGCGTGTGCATCTGCGAAGAGCATGCGGAGAGTGCGTTTGTGTCGGGTTCTCCTTGTTATTGTTCGAAAACCCATAGGCCCTAAAACCCTAAACCCTAAAGCCCTAAAGCCTAAACCCTAAAACCCTAAACTCAAAGCACGGGGGCTTCGTTGTGCTCAGGTGAAGCGAGCCCACTCCGCAGAGGGCGCGGAGGAGAAGGATCAGGCACCTCACGGCATGAGCCATCT
Source organism: Symbiodinium necroappetens (assembly GCA_905231915.1). Lineage (NCBI taxonomy): Eukaryota > Dinophyceae > Suessiales > Symbiodiniaceae > Symbiodinium > Symbiodinium necroappetens. Next base: position 11,656 of record CAJNJA010054986.1, on the reverse strand, counting down.
GCAGCCCCCAGCCTAGTGTTATATCTATCTATCTATCTATCTGTCTATCTATCTATCTATCTATCTTGTTTATTTGCATATCCGCCTTTCTGTTTATCTGTATATCTGTATATCTCTGTCTCTCTATCTCTCCCCATCTCTCGATCTCTATCGCTATCTCCATCTAAATCGCTATATCTACATATCTACTTTGCTACATATCTATATACGTATATGTCTACATGGCTACATCTGTTTCTATATCTATTTCTAGATTTGTATCTTTTTGTATCTCTGTCTGTTTCTAGATACACATATGTGATGTAGTGATGTATGTGTCTGTCAACAGTATCCTATGTGTGTGTGTGTATGTCAACATAAGGAACGCAAGCATGCAGGACTTTGGGCGGACTCAGAGCACTCCTAAGCTCCTGTAGACAGTGGGAGAGAGGGAAGACAGCAGCTGCACCCCGCGAAGAGGCCAAGTTCTTGGAGGACCTGGTGGACCGAGGCTTCAACTCACCGTTGCCGGGCGCTGGGTGTTGGATGGGTTTTTGAATGTGTGGTGGGTGGCTGAGGGATCTAAACCCTAAAGCGGAAGGCCCTACATCCGGGTTTCGTTGAAATCTTAGTCCCTTAGCGCTAAAGCCTACACCCAGGTTTCGTCTTAACCCCTTCAGCCGAACACCCGGGTTTCGGTGTTTGTTCCGAGTTCAAGGAACGGGTTTGTGGGTGACTTCATCTTTGAGTTGCAGTCTGTGGGGTTCTGGGCTGGGAACTTCTTCGTGATGAATGAACGTGCTATCGCGACTTTAGGTGTTTTTGGGGGCTCTATACACTGAGATCGCTAAGGAAATTCACGCCCCACACTATTTTTTGTTGTTCCGAGAAAAGCTTTTGTTCCCCGAAATGCTCGGGACCCAGGCTCTTCTGGCAAGGTTTACAGAGCGCTGCTCCGTTCATGTCCGAAGATGTTACGGCACAGCACGTGGAGGAGCTGGACACTGACGATTCTCATATACTCATGCTGTCTATGGGAACTGCTCTGCAAGAGAAGCGATACGTGGTCAGCGTTTGTGCGGATGCGCAGCTCGAGCTCGTGCCTCTTGCCACAGAAGGTTGGCAGAGGCGCAGCTTTGCAGGGCAATGGCGCAGCTCGATACCAGGATCTGCTCAAGCCATGATCGATCTGCAGCAGGTTTTCCCGCAGCTGATCCTAACAAACGCGGCAACCTCCCCGGCCAGCGTCTGCTTCATCCTCTCCTTCACTTCGAAGGATGCGCAGCATGTGAACAAACACAAATGGCACGAGGAAGACGATGAGGAGAATCTCGACGCATCCTGCCCAGGTGCTTCGTACCCCTTGCTTGACATACAGCTTTTCGAGACTGGCAAGCACCCGATTCAACGCTACGTGGGTGGAGGCACAGCTGTAGCCAAGAACCGGAAAGCCTCCAATGAGTGGGTGGCCTTGGGAGCACAGCTGCCACCCTGCAGCACCCACAGCCTGGTGATAGGTCGGTGCTGGGGTCACACACAGAAGCAGTTGCAGGACAAGGCGGAATTCCAGTCGTTTCGGCTCTTGGTGCTCTCTGACTGCGAGCTGGAGATGCAGCCGGTCCGCTGCAGCAACGAGTGGCGCGTGGCCTCCTCGAAGCTGCTCCGGGTTCAGGACACGAAGGCCTCGAAGCTGAAGCTGCAGCTGAAAGACGGATCATCTTCGGAGTCAGAGGCTTCCCAGAAGCCCCGACATCCAGTGAAAATAATGGTGACCACATGTGCGGATGAGGAGTCACCGGCGTACATGATGCTGCAGGCCTTTCCGCCCGACGGAAAAGTCGAGGTCGAGCCGATGCAATGCCCCTCCAAGGGCGGAAAAAGAGTCTTCCTGTCCCCGAACGTGCACAATGAGTATGAGCTCAGCGGCGGCGACTGGACCATCAACATCAACTACCATCCGCAGTGCAAGCCCGGCTTCCTGCTGGGCGTGCGCGTCTTCAGCCTCTGTGATCTGGAGCTGCAGTGGCAAAGCCCCACGGAAGCTCCGGAGAAGGTGCCTGGGCCTAATTTCGGACAAAGAACTCACCGTTTTTCGTAGAAAGTCGTTTCTTCTCAAGGAGAATAAATACTAGTGAGTATGCTGTGTTCCTCGATAGCCCAGGTAGATCCCGGCAATGACTTCGAGCGGAGCTTTATCGAAGAGTTCCGCACCCAGCTCCCCTCCTGGCAGCGTCCCCACAGCGACGAGGACCTGCGGATACTGGGCTCTTGTTGAGGAACTTTATTTTCTCTTGCCGTAATAATGGTTTACAGGGATCTATATGAACTAGTCGGGTTTTAATAAGGCAGCAGAGATCTAAAAAAACCAGTAGGGTTTCCCTTGGTAAGGTAGCAGGGACTTGTATATAAACTAGTAGGTAGGGTTTCCTTTGTAGGGTGACTTGAATGAACCCAGGATAGAGGACTCCGCTTTCCCGCCGGTGCCGAAGCAGAGGGCCGAGGACGGCTTGGATCGTGAAGTTTAGGGTTTGAGGCGGCTTCAGGTGTTTAGGGTTTTAGGGTTCAGGCTTTAGGGTTTAGGGTTTAGGAATGTTTTGGGATTTAGGCTCCAGGGTTTAGGGGGCTTAGGCTCGGGAGGGTTTAGGGCTTAAGCTGTGAGGCTTGTCGCGGTTGAGGTAGTTGCAGCTTGGGAAGTGGGGGGGGGGGAATGAAGCCTTCCCATTCCTTGTGTTCTAGTGGTTCGACGAAACAGGCGGGACTAGGGTCTGCAGAGATACGTCATGTATCATCTGTATGCATGTGTGCAATTATGCATGTATGCATGTATGCAAGCATGTGTGTGGATGGATGGATGTGCGCAGGCGTGTAGCATTGTGTAGCTTTCTTTTTTCAAAGGCCGTCAGCGGACAGCAGCTGTAGCTTCAACTTCCCAGGTCTCAACATGCAACTGTGTTTGGCTTTGGGCCTTGATTCCGGAACACCAAAACCCTAAAACAGCCTTTAAGGGTGGGGTCCGTGGTCTAAGGTGGAGCTTGGGATCGGTTTGTGGGTCATGCCGACCGATGCGAGAGGAAAAGAGCTTTCAACAAAGGCAGACGACGCAACGCCCCAAAAGCCTGTATCACTCCAAAACTAAACCCTACCCCCTAAGCCTGAAATAGACTCCAACATCCCAGGCCTCAAAGTTATTCAACCCCCTAAGCCGCACATCCTAAACCCTAAACTGAAAAAAGACACCCTGAACCGTTAAACCGTAAATCCTAACCCCTCAAGGACAAGGAGATGATCTCGGTGAGCATGGCTTACTTGCAACGCCTGCACCGTCGGGCCTTGCGTGACCAGGGGCCGACAGAGGACTAAATTAGGGAGGAGTTACCCAACCATGGTTTAGGGTTTAGGGGTTGAGGGTTCAGGGGTTTATGGTTTAGGGTTTAGGGGTTTAGGGATTAGGGTTTAGGTCAGCCATTAGGGTTTTAGGGGTTTAGGGTTCCGGGTCTTTATGATTGCCATCTTCTGCTATACAGCATACCCCCCGAAACCCTAACCGTCTATTAAGGACCCTTCATGATAGAACCCGTATAGCAGCATAATTATAGCTGAATCCCTACCAATATTTCTCCTTATGGTTCTTCATTATAACTCCAGACCAACAACCGTCCTCTAGTTGTTCAGGCCCCTATTTTCGACAAGAGAGCAGCCTGGTGCTTGAAGCCCAGGGTGCGTCTTCGAGTCCACAAAGCGATTCGGAGAGCATCCTCGGGTGCGCAAAGCGCCGGGCGTCCAGGGAGATCCCGGCCTCTCCGCCATCGAAACCTCTTCACCTACCATGTGAAAGTCTGCTGAAACTTTTTTACTAACTTTTTTCCGGGTCCTTATGTCTTCAGTACTTGCACGCTGATGACTCCTAGGGGTTTCGAGTGGTATCCGAAATCCGTCATCCTCAAGGGTTTCAGGCTGTAGGGATTATGGGATCTGCAGAACCGAGACATATTACCCCCAACTGCCACCCGAAAAGGACTACAAGCTCAATCACGAGTATTTAATTCATCAGTTGGGTATGGGCTCGCACTCATGCAGCAAAGCAAAAAGCCAAACTTGGATCTCCGCGGCGGGATCTCCCGGTAACGCAGGAGGCCCTGAATCCTTAAACGCTCAACCCTGGACCAAAGCCTGCTGGGCATCCCGGAGCTCAAAGCAGGCGACTGCCGAAGGCTTCAGGTCCGAGGCGCCCGAGCCTGAGCGAAAAGTGTGCGACTCCCTCCGGCGCAGCCAGCAGGATCATGAGAAGCATCGGCATCAGAATCAGACGAACCTTGCTAGGGATAGTAAGAGCTACCGTAGAGCAGTAGCACATGTTGCATTAGCCAGATGGTAGTTCCTAGAGCGTAGTTCCTAGAGCAATAGTAAGCATTGCAACAGCAAGCATGAGCAGCCGAACCCCAAGGCCCCTTGGCTCCAGCGCCCCTGCAACCTAGGGAAGCCGACGCAGCGGAAGCCTAACGGGTTTCAGATGGGTGCTTGAACAACTCGTGCTTAAGTGTTCCTTTATGGTCCCTAAAAGTTATGCTGTTACGCACAACAGTATCCCTCAGCTCCATTCGGGGTTCTCTATGCTGCCTTCAGCTTTCAACATCCCGTTGTTCGTGGGCTTCGCTGGGCTCCCAAAACCGTAGTGTAGACCGAACCCCTCAACCCTAAACCTTAAAGCCCAAGCCCTAAGCCCTAAAAAGATCCAAACATAGAGGCGCTTAGAGGAAGCTTTCAGTCGAGGGTCGACATGAGAAAACCTTAGAAGAACAAGAAGCCCTAGAAAACTAGAACACCTGCAAAGCCCTGCATATCCCCTTGTAAAGCCCTTGTTACGCGTTTAGGAACTTGGGATTAGTGTAGGCTGGGTTTAAAAGGGGTTCTCTTCAAGAGTCTTGTAAGGTTGTTTTCGAGGGTTGTGTGGGGTGAGATTGGGTGCTCAGAAATTAATAAGTTAAGCTAAGGCAGAGTATTCCTACGACGTATCGCTACCGTTATGGCCACCTAAATTTTGTTCCCAAAGGAAGCCGTGACGTCCTGGAGCCGTGATATAGAAGTTTTAGCAATTACAGCTGGGCCCCAAAGCCTAAAACCCCTGAAGGGGGGGGGAAAGGATTTTGTCTGGGAATGTGTGTTGTATGCTAGTCTGTCGAGGTTTATGACGGTTTCGGGTTTAGGGATTAGGGTTTCTATCGAGGTTTAAGAGGGTTTTGGAGGGGGGCTTGGGTTCCAGCCCTTGGGGGTTTCTTCCTTAGGGGGTTTGGGGTCTCTAAGTCCTGAAACCCGGACGCCCCTGCCCTCAACACACCAGGAAAACCCTGAAGGGAAAACAGGAACCCTTGCAGGAAGCCTTTCAAGGAACCCTCCGAAGAGCCTTGGAAGTCTCAAAAAGGAGCTAAACCCTAAAGCCTATTACAGGGAACCCGGAAGTCCCTGCTGGGGGGAGCAAGCCCACCCCGGCAGGAGCGGCCGTGTCAAAGCCTCAGGGGCTGCGCCAGGCGTAGAGTTTTTTTTGGGGGGGGGGTTGAGATTGTTAGGGTTCCGGGGGCTGAGGGGTGTTTGGGGGGTATGGGGTTTTGGGGTTTAGGGATTTAGGGTTTACGGCTTGGGACACCGAGGCTGCAACAAAAGCTGGGTATGAGGTTTTCCTGGGCTGCTGTGACTGGACTTCAGGATCCAGCTACCAATGTTTTTCCTGAGGCACTCCCACCCTTACACCCTAAACCGCTAGACCCGAATCTCTTAAGCCCTAAACCGTAACACGCGTCACTAAACCTTATATGGGTAGTTCTCTAAATTAGGGGTCCCAGTTTAGGTCCCCCAATATAGTACGGCACCCTTATAAAAAAAGGACCCAAAAAAGGGGACCCTAATTTGGAGAGCTCCCCATACACCCCCCAGGCCCCAAGTCCAGAAGCCTTGACCCTTCGCACCTTTCACCTTGGATGCAAGAGCTTTTTTCATCTGGGCTTCGGGTCTACGATGAAGGACTCAGGGTTCAGGGTTTAGGAGACGGGATTTAGGGTTGAGGGCCTTTCTAGGGTGGGCGGATTTTTTTAAAGACCTCCCAGAGGTAACGTGCAGTTACAGGTCTAGGGCTGAGGCTTTTGGGGTTGACGAGTTTCGGCTTTAAAGGGCGGAAGGGCTACTACAGAAGCCTAAATAATTACCAATATTATTCCTTAGGTTCCTTATTGTAAGTCTACTATAAAGGAGCCCAAAACCTTATTCTAATTATCACGCCCCTACATTAGTAAAGGTTCAGGGCTTCCGGTTAAAGATGTGTGGTTTAGGGCCTAGGGTTTAGCTATAACATTCACACACCCTCTTTACATTCATCCATCCCCAAGGTTGGCCGAAACCAGGTGCCTGCGGTGACATCCACTTCGGCAGGTGCGTGGTTGCGTACAGTGCGTTTTGCTAGGAGCTGAGCTGTAGCATTTTAGCAATTCTCCAAAAGAACTTGGGTTCGGGGACCGGGCTCGAAATTTGGGGTGTGCTGTGGGGGCCGATAAGGCTGAGGGCAGCAGGGGAAGAAACTTCTTCTGTCTGACGGGGTCAGCCCAAGTGAAGACCCCATGAGCTGGGAACAGAGAGAACATAGTGAAGCACCGATGACATGCACCTTATCCTCAAGCCGAAGCCGAATCTCGTTGGATGAACAGCATCTTCCATAGGCACTTCAGGCGGCAAGCGGGATAAGAAGCCTTGATCACCATCCAGAGCCTTTCGGAGCCAAAGCTTCAGCATTGCGCGAGATCCGTGATGCCATGGCGCTTTTTCTCCCATGACCGGTGTGGCCCTGTTTGGGCCACAGAGCGAGCTTTCCTGGTGCAACTGGACACCGGGGAGTGCCGAGCATGGGGTGACAAGAATTATGGCGGCGAACTCCCGGATTCGTTCAAAGCCGAACTGGAGCGGGGCATCAAATCAGTCTGGACCACGGAAGCAGCCTTTCTGGCACAGCTGAACACCGGAGAGTGTCTGGCATGGGGTGATGGCGACAAGGGGGCGTGCTCTCGGACGGCGTGCTCTCGGACGCGCACAAGGCCCTGCTGGAGACGGGCATCACGTCCGTTTGGACCACGGACCAGGCTTTCTTGGTGCAGCTGGACAGTGGGGACTGCCTCGCATGGGGTGACTCAAATTCTGGTGGTAGTCTGTCAGGAGAAGCTGTCGCCAAGCTGCGGCAGGGCGTCAAATCCGTCTGGAGCACGGGCGGTGCCTTCCTGGTGCAACTGGACACAGGTGAGTGTTTAGCCTGGGGTGGTTGGGGCGGTTCTCTGTCGGACACGGACAAGGCCCAGCTGGAGAAGGGCCTCAAGCGGGTCTGGGCCACGAGAGCAGCTTTTCTGGCAGAGCTGGTCACCGGGGAGTGCCTCGCATGGGGTCACTCAGATCATGGTGGAGAGATCCCGGATTCGCATAAAGCCAAACTGGAGCACGGCATCAAATCCGTCTGGACCACGAACGGAGCATTCCTGGTGCAGCTGATGACCGGGGGAATGTCTCGTGTGGGGTAACTCAGAGTATGGCGGCGCTGCGCCAGATGCGCACCTGGCCAAGCTGGCTACGGGCATCAGCTCCGTTTGGAGCAATCTCTGGGTCTTCCTGGCGCAGCTGGACACCGGAGAGTGTCTTGCATGGGGTAAGGAAAATTGCGGCGGCGAGCTCTCGGACTCGGAGAAAGCCAAGCTCGAGAAGGGCATCAAATCCGTCTGGAACACGTGCTGTGCCTTCCTGGTGCAACTGCGAACCGGTGAGTGTCTGGCCTGGGGCCTGACTGTCGACTTCAGCGGAGCCGTGGAGCAAGCCCTGCTGGAGAAGGGCATCCAGTCCATCTGGACAACGAACTGGGCTTTCCTGGCGCAGCTGGGCACCGGAGAGTGCCTGGCCTGGGGTGTTGAAAGCTCTGGCGGCAAACCTCCGGAGGAGACGCGGGCGCTGCTGAAAAGAGGCCTCCGAAGCCCGGCCTCGGGAGCTGCGCCGGCCTCGGCGGCCTCGGGCTCTCCCCGGGCTGCGGTGAAGTCTCTGCGGGACTTCGACCTGTCGCCGGCCGCGGTGCGTCTCCAAAAGGATCTCTCCATGGTCTCCAGCTCCCTCCACGAGGCTTCCGTGAAGCTGAAGGACACCGAGGCCAGGCCACAGAGACCTTGAAGAGGCAGCGGAGAGGCTGAGAGGCTGTGTTGCTCCGAATCAGCAGGGGGAGGATGTGTGTTCGGATTTTTTGGTCTCAAGACACACCCGAAGCTGCTGGGAGCAGGTGCCGGCCATCGTCAAGACCGCTCGGCTGGCCGAGCCCGAGATGGGGAAGATCAAAGATCGGCTGCTTTGGATCAAGAAGGACGGGGCCTTTTTCCTGGGCGCTCGGATCGCGTTGCGGCTTAGATCCGGGATCCGCGGTGTCGTGGACTTCTTCAGGTTGGCCTACTCCGAGCCTCGTTGTGCCGGTCTAAACACCGTTTTGCACCCTAACCGCTGAGAACCGAGGCCCCTGAACGTTTTGCCGAGGCCCTTCAGCCCACCCGCGCTCACTCCCCTAAACCCTAAACCCCTTAACCCTAAACCCTAAAACGGAGGAGGTGCAGCACGAGCACCTGGCGAAGGTCCTGGGCCTGTACTGGCTGAAGCCCGGGACGCTGTGCGTGGCCATGGAGCCGGCAGCGAGGTGCAAAGGAAGTTAGCGGTTTAGGTTTGGGGGTTTTGGGGGTTTTGGGGGTTTAGGGGGTCTAGGGGGTTTTGGGGGTTTAGGGGGTTTTGGGGGTTTAGGGGGTTTAGGGGGTTTAGGGGTTTAGGGGGTTTAGGGGTTTAGGGTTTAGGGTTCAGGGACCCCTGCAGCCTACAACCCAAACCCTACAACCCTTCACCCCCACAACCGCAACAGCGCTAGAGCCTTCTCTAGAAAATCAGTTACAGACACATCTCCAAAATCCTCCGTAGAAGTTGTCTTGGAGCCTTTCTAGGACTTTCTTGCTCTTTTGCAGTTTCCTGATTCCTGGCTCCTATATCCTAAACCCTAAACCCTGAACCCTAAACCCGAAACCATGAATCCTGAACCCTAAACCCTGGATCCTATATCCGAGTTCCTGGGAGCCGTGGGGAGCCTGCTAATTTGTAACTCTACCCCAAGGAGCTGGAAGGAAGAGTACTAGGGTTTAGGGTGTAGGGGGTTTAGGGTTGTAGGGTTTAGGGTTTAGGGGGTTTAGTGTTTAGGGGATTGGGGGTTTAGGGTTTAGGATCTGTCTCTTGGCAAAAATTCCTGTGGTTTGCTGAAGGGGAGCTGCTTGCGAACGAGCTCTAGACTCTAGATTAAGCAGACACACATACACGCACACATATGTACATATGTATATATATATGCATATATACATATATGCACGAAAACACAGATGCGAACACACATGCGAACACGCACACGAAGCGAATGACGAAGGAGAACAGGATAATAAAAAAAACGAAGAAAAGGCTTCTGGGAGGGTGAAATGAAAGTTGCTAAACACATGTTGTGGTCAAGCGGGCTCGCGAATCGACTGCTGAAGCCAATCGTACACTCTAAACCCCCCGCGGGGTTATTGGTTTTAGGGTAGCCTAAACCTTAATCACAAGAACCCTGCCCCGTAATTACACTCGAACCGTCGGCGCGTCAACCCAATCCTGCAACATGTTGGGGTTTGCGGCTGGATCCCAGGCTTATCGGGCCTACAGTACTGAGTTTGGGGTTTAGGGTTGCATGGGTAACTTGCAACGTTGTTCCCACCTCTCAAGAGTACTCACTTAATGTGTACGTGGGTTCAGTCATAGCAGTACTATAGGTTGGTGTTTTGGGGAGTCTAAGATTACTCAATGCTTGATCTCATGGGGATTCCTGCACCAACCACTGAAAAGCAGCCCTTTGACAATTCTATGAAGGATGCCCCGAGACCCCAACAAAGTGGCGTGTTCGCTTGTTACATAGGGGTTTTGGGGGTCTATGTGGTAACAGTATTACCTAAACTCTAAACCCTAAACCCTAAACCCTAAACCACTACTAGTTCTTCCGACCCCTTCCTTTACTCTGCCCCGGCTGTACCTGGTCCACGCCGCGCTCGATGGCCAAGTGCAGGAAGTTCCTGGAGAAGGTCCCCTACGTCCACATCCCTGGGAACCCCTGAATCCGAGCCCTAAATGGGAACCCTTGAATCCGAGCCCTAAATGGGAACCCTTGAATCCGAGCCCTAAATGAGAACTCTTGAATCCGAGCCCTAAATGGGAACCCTTGAATCCGAGCCCTAAATGGGAACCCTTGAATCCGAGCCCTAAATGGGAACCCCCGAATCCGAGCCCTAAATGGGAACCCTTGAATCCGAGGCCTAAGTGGGAACCCTTGAATCCGAGGCCTAAGTGGGAACCCTTGAATCCGAGGCCTAAGTGGGGAATCCGAGGCCTAAGTGGGAACCCTTGAATCCCGAGCCCTCAACAGCATCTTCGGGGGGAGATGTAGGAAAAGCTGAACTTCTGCTGATCCAGAGTTTCAAAAGGGAAAGATGCTTTGGAACCACTATCATATGAGCTGGTCCTCCCGAAGCAGCATCACAGGGCGACGGGTTTTGATGGATCTCTGCATAACACACAGCCGAAATTGTGGAACTTATGCACAGGGGCTGGGTTTAGGGTTTTACTGCCGGGCAGTTGCCGAAACTGCCATCCTCCGACAGGAACCAAGCTTATGGTTTAGGGCTGTAGGGCGTGCGGTATCTGTGCATATTGTGCCCTAAACCCCTAAACCCCTAAACCCTAAACCGCTAAACCCTAAACCCCTAAACCCTAAATCCTAAACCCGGAACTCAAAACTCCCGAAAAGGCCGCCTTTGTGCTTCATCGCGGGTCCAGTCAAACTCCCCTCCTGCCACGTCGCGGGTTGGCGGTTCCAGGGTTCAGGACCCTTGGGGTTGAACGTTCAGGGCTGAAACGGCCTTATATATATATATGTATATATAGATGTATGAATATACATATATATATATATGTAAAGGGCTTCATAAGTCGATTCGGTGTCTGGGGTGGTATATGATACGATATGTATACTGGGGACCATCAGGCGATCGTGTTCGTAATTATCCCGAGCCCTATAGTACGGCTGAGAGTGGGGGTTTAGGACGGGATGTAGAGTCTTGGCAGGCTTAAAGGCGTTCTTGAACTGTATACCCTGAATCCACAAGCCGTAGAGCCCCAAAAACCCTCACATCTCCAAAAACCCTTTTTTCAACACCACAAAGACTCCCTCTGAAACCCTGAAATCCTACAGCCTATACCCGTATAGGTTTAGGGGTTTAGGGGTTTAGGGTTTAGGGTTTAGGGTTTAGGGGAACAACCCGCTAAAGGAGGGGGCAGCCGAAGCTCCAGGGGCCCGAGGACCGGTTGCCTGGGAGCGGCTGGTATCCCTCGATCTCAGCAAACCACCCGCGCACCTGAGCCAACCGGACTCTAAGGGTTTCGGGCTTAGGGTTTAGGGTTGTTTAGGGTTTAAGGTTTAGGGTTTAGGGTTTAGGACTTAGGGTTTAGGGAGTTTAGGGTTTAGGGCTTAGGGCTTAGGGTTTAGGGCTTAGGGTTTAGGGTTTAGGGTTTAGGACTTAGGGTTTAGGGTTTAGGGCTTAGGGCTTAGGGGGGAGGG
>CAJNJA010054975.1:0-24718 GCA_905231915.1 Symbiodinium necroappetens | reverse complement strand
AACCCTAAACCCTAAACCCGAGGTGAAGCGCAATCCTCAGGTCCTTTCTGCAATGCCGATGATGTACTCACAGCCCTGAATCCCTGCAGGTCCTCTACGCCTCCAACCCTGCTCACACCCTGAAGGCTTAAGCCCTCAATGCCAAAGCAAAGGCCCCCCACACAGAGGTCCCAAACCTACACCCTCAAGCCTCAACCCCCGAGCCCCGGACCCCAGGCCTGGAGCCTATTCTCTTAACAAACGCACCCTGCATGAAGCCCAGATGTCCGTAAACCTTCACCACCACGGCAAAAAACAAACGACCGGCGCCTTCGATCGACCCGGTAGGAGACACAGTTGCCCCACGGGCCGCTGCCTTTCAACAAGGTTTCATGACACCGAGGGCTGCGTAGGGTTGCATGGTGCATAGGGATAGGGGCTCTTGGTGGTGTTCCCCTGGGGACAGACTCCAACAGCAGTCTTTGGAGAGGGAATGCTTCGAAACTCGAGCCCGGCGACATATCTTTCCTACAGGTGCCGGTGCCCTAAACCCTAAACCCCCCTTGGATCCCAACCCTTCGCCTTTCAACTCGAAGCCCTCAACAGACCTCCTCCCGGAAATTGTGAGCTTCTTGGCAAGCCTGTAAAACCGACAGCCCGAGGCCCCGGAACCTTACTAGCAGACTGTGAAACCTGTCGACGCCTTAGCCATCTAGCTGCACGTTTAACTCCTATGCACCCACAACAGGCCAAATACTGAGCGACAACCCGCGGCCTCGAGGGCATTGGCAAGCTCTTGCTGAACAAGGCCCTGGCAACCGTGACTCTAGATTTAATATACTATGATGTCATATGAACAGCATAATATGATATGACATAATATAGCGCACCAAGGGACCTGGGCTTCGAGTGACATACATTAGGGCTGAAGGCGGGCTTGTTGGTTGCCGGGCTTCCGAGATTAAGGGAGTCGATTCCACCCCTCCCATCTTCTCATACACTATGCAAACTTCTAGCAGGGAATGAACCCAAGCGCCTGCAAGCAAGAAGCTCCAACAAGCTTCGGCCCTGTGCAAGAGCTTTGAGGCTTTCGTCTTCAACACCGAAAACCCCGGCTTCGCTCTGAAACTGTCGATCCTGACTTGGGCCACTGGAATCCTCTGGTGAATTGCCTCGGCCTCGCCGTCAGTCCCGACTGCTCCAGTAGTGAGGCTGGCTGCTTGGTCCGCCTGCAGAAATGGAAGTCTCGCATGGCTTTTTGATGTTTTTTTGGGTTTAGGACTTAAGGTTTTTTTTTTTTTTTGGGGGGGGGGGCAAGCTAGGTTGACTAAAGGTCTCAGCATCCCAGTCGGACACTGGAGTCAAGGCGTCTTCGCGACGCTCTGACTGGAGCCTTCGAGGCAAGGCACTTCGAGTGTCGGGATTCAGGGCTTCGCATCTCCGAGCCCTCTTGGGAGAGGTTCCTTATCTTCTGGATGCTGAAAAGGCCCTGCAGCCTGAGCGAAGCCCTTTTCATCCCGGACGCAGGCCTCAGCTAAACCCTGAACCCCAAAAGCCCTACTAAGATCAACCCAACCCTAAATCCTACAGATCTGCAGCCTTCGCGGCGACATCCGTGAGCAGCTGCCGGGCGATCGAGTCAAGAGCTCCCTGCGAGCACAGAGACTCCAGTAGTGTAGGGACCTAATTAAAAATACAGAAAGATATTTTCATTATTCTTGCTACTACTACGATGAGGACTACTACTACTCTCAATAATTAATCATAGTAAGAAGAATATCACACTAATAAAGAACAACGCTAGTTTACATAATAAATAAACACAATAAGACTAACAACACTAACAACAATAATGATGATGATAAGAAAAGGAATAGGGTTTGGGGCATAGCACACTATAAGTCATCAAGGAAAGGGGAATAGTATTGCTAATTGTTCATGTATAGTGTCCCTTCAAGGTCCCCGATCACGAACTTGGGGCCTTCGCGCGCTAGGGGTTCGTTATTGTTCGAACGGTTACCTCCTCTTTCCGATCTTATGGTAGTTATCCTTGACTCTGCCCAAAACCCTATTCCTGGTATTAAGGGCGCCAATGCTCGGGCTCCATTGCCTAAGCCTTACGATGTACGTGCTTGGGTCTATAGGGGCTCACGGATCCAAGGGATAAGGGCCGGATAAGGGCCTCGTGTTAAAACACCGAGGATGTCTCCCCCTTAGCCGGCATGGAACCTCGAACAGTCTCCCTGTTTGCCTGTGGCAAATAGCCTCTCTTTCGGGTTTACCCTCTCACAACTTGTACAAGCCAGGCAAGGTTCCATAGGTGCAGGTCGGCATAAGACTGGTTACTTTCGGGTTTAGGGTTTAGTTTAGAGTGGCTAAGTTCAATGCTGGTTTGAAGCAAGTTTTCTGGGAGCATTGAACGGAAGCGCGGGTCATTGGTTAGCCGGGCGTGTGGAGAGTTTTCCTAGCCGGCCAGCCGCCTGTTTTTCAAGGCTGCTATACAATAGGGGTATGGATACCTACAAGCCAATTACAAGACTGTTCTGCTTGCGTAGTTTGGCCTGATGACAATGTCCGTTACACTCTCACTCCACATCAAGAGCGGCCAAGCAACCTAATCTACCCGAATGGCTTGTAAATCTTCAGATGCATGTACAAAGCCCTAGAAGGTGAGCACGGCGCCCGACAAAAATTGCCAGATGTCGAGCGTTTCTCTGCTACAAGATGCTCTGATCCCCGGACGAAGGGCTAGCTTTAGTGACTTTAGTGTCCAAGCATTGCACCCACAAACTTAAAACCCTTTTTCGGGTCCAAGAACTCAGAGAAGCCTCTGTGACCTCGGCACCCAACGAACAGGAGCCTGGCTGTCCAAACTGTGTATTCTGGGACCTGTTTTGTGGCTTGAGGTTAGAATTCTGTGGTTTTCGGTAGAAGATCGAAATTCACAACATAGACCTCTGAGTGTGCAGCTCTGGCAAAAAATGGTCTAAGGTGAGGGATGGGGCATGTCTTGAAGCGGAGGATCGAAGCTCGACCCTGAATCCCTGGTTTCAAAGGCTCGAAGTACATCTTGCTGTTACCGCTCTCTCAAGGAAGGACACCCAGATCGCTTTGGGTTTTGAGGCTTTTGTAGAGTCTAGTGTAGCGTTTGCTTAGATCATTTCGATTCTCGAGCGCAGCGTTGACATGAAGAAACCATGTTTACTCCGGGCTGCAGAGACCCCCGCGCCCCCGCCCGCCCATCCAGACATGCGCACCCACACCTCCATCGTCGACCGGCGTGACAAGCGATAGCACATCTGTTGGTGCACGCGGTTGTCCTTGAAGCGTCGATGTCTGTAACCAGTTTAGGGTTTGTCGGGCTGAAATCGCGGGAGAGAAAGACGGCTTTGCCTCCTGTCCTGCTCACCCATGAGGAAGGGATAGGGTTTGTCAAGAGACTTTACGACGAGTTCTCGTCTCGATAAGGGTAAGCACGTGCATGTATCCTACCCCCATGCCCTGAACCACTAAACCCTTAACTCCCAGCCCCCAAAAAACCCTTAAGCCCTAAACGGCTCTGGTCCCATACTTCAGGCGGCAACTCCCGGAGCCCCAAAGCATTAGGCTACAAACCACTCGAGGCTTACGCCTCGTCTCCGAATCCTAAATAAACTGCCTTAGCCCCTCCAAAAAGGTTTCAACTCTCGAAGCCCCCTACACTCGTAAGACCTGCAACACCCTTGTTGGCCCTACGAGCCCCCCCCCCCAACAACTCGGCGATTCCAACAACATAAACAACATACTGGTAGACTGGTAGCAATCCCCAAGCCCTGAAACCTCTGAAACCCGAGCCTACCTGAGACGCCCCAAGCCCCGTCAAGGCTCCAGGAAAAAGCCCTGAGCCCTCGACACCATTGTTCAACACCGAACCCGCTGCCCTCCACCCTGTAACGGCCCTGTCCAAACCCTCACACCACTTGAGGCTCCGAACCGGTGACAGGTTGGGAGGCCTGGGAAAACAATTCAACCTTTAGGGACTTGTTTCAGGCTCGGCGTTTCTATAGGGACCAACAATGTAGGCACATTGTTGTCTGCTTGTTTGGCTGTGGGTGATTGCCCAGGAGGAGTTCGCAGGATAACCACAGATACAACCTACACATATACCGAAATGAGTTTGAATCTCAGCAGAAACGTAAATGGTACACATATCAGGCATGCAACACTAGGAATAATGCTTGTTTCTACCTAGGTGCCCTAGCTGAAACACGGCGAAGGGGGTTTATAGAATTTAGGGTTTAGGTTCGGGGCTGGGGTGCAACACAGGCATCTAGCAGTTCTCTTCTGTCGCGATGAGACGTATAGCTTCCGGGAGATGTCCTTCTCCTCCTTCCTTCCACTGCCGATCAGGTTTCTTCTTTGCGGCATACTCCTGTGCCATGGCTTCATTTAGTGCAACAATAACCCAGTGGATTGCGCAGACTCTCGTCAAGTCCGATGCAGCGAAGTGTCTCTTGAACTTTCTCATGCATTGACCCAAGCTTGAACTCATGCGTCTTAACCTTTGTTGTTTGCAGGGACCAGAGCACGAAACCATTGGTAACATCGTTGGCGAAGCGGATATTATTAGTTTGGGTAAGCTTAAGTTACAGAACAGCGGTGAAACTAGGGAAGTATTGGATACACAGTATACGATGTATGTAACATGCGGTGATAGTTTAGGTGAGTTGAACCTAACAATGGGGCTAGAAAGTAACACACCAGAAATTCAATTAACAGATGGAAAGGTATATTTATTCGGTACTCTTGAAATAACACATATTGACGACACAGAAAAAACAAAAGATGACTATTAATAACCCAGATAATGACGGATGGATAGGATTAATATTAAGTAATAGCGGGTTATCAAGGGTGGACGCAACAACAACAAGTGTAGATGTTTCCAGTCTTTGCTACAACATATAACGCAGATATTAACGAACTTGAATGTGCACCGCCTTAATTGAAACATCTATGGCCCGGGCTGGTTGGATGCCCTGGGCCGTAGCTGCACGTTCCCGTGCAGACTCCACTGAGACCTAGCCGCGAGAGTTGTCGAAGCTGGTTGAGGCGGAGGGCATACGGACAGGGCCGGGTTTCGGGTGAAGTGACGGCCGGCTTACCCCCAAGAAACTGTAGTCGAGACGACCAGGGGCCCCTGCCACGGTCGGCGTAGCTCCCATCCCTGCGAAACTAGCCTTGGAAAAGCAAGCGACAGTCAGTTGGCAGGTGCAGTGCTTTTCTGGCTTGTAGTTTCCAAGCCCACATTTTCATAAGTCTTTGTGAAAGAGGCACTCTATAAAACCACACTGGCAAGTTAAAACGCGTCCTACAGTCGGAGCGTACAGTGCTGCAGCTGTAGGGCTCGAAATTCTGATACGATGTAGTAGCTATGTGGGTTAATAAGTTAATATGAAGGCAGGACAGGTCCATCTTCTGCACTTGAAGCCTCATTCTGCACATGAACCCCAATCCGGGCATGTATGATGTAACCTTTGCTTACAACCCTGCTGATAAAAGTCCCCTGAGCCTTCTTTCAGTATTCCCAGCTCTGCACACACTCGAGCATTGCACTTTGCTTCTTGCTAAAATAATTAAAACCAGGTGAATCATGTGTAAGGCAGATCCGTTTAGGACCTGTGATTCCTACTACTACTTCTGTATGTGTGTTCCTGCGTGCCGACTCCAACAAGCAAAACCGCGCTTGCACAATCGTTGGAGTACGATTCTTCCGGTATTGTGGACGAAGGCTCGGGGCTCAAGGTTTGATACACAGGTCTCAAAAAAATCAGAAATAAAATCTCCCGACAGTAATCATGGATTACAATCCCAAGTCACAATATATATACATATATATATATATATACACCTGAAAATTGAAGCGCATAGTGCCTATCATTGAAAAGCCTTGGATCTCATCGAGGCCTCAAGTCCACGGACTTGCCAACAGTTTCCGGCTTAGGGCACAAGACTTAGATGGGGGAGGGTTGAAATCAACCTACAAAAAAGAGCACAACATCTTACACCCCACGTTAAAACTTCAATGTCAACAGTATCTCTACCCATACGCCCCTAAGTAATTCCTTTTTAGGATTACCTTAGAGGATCCTAAATATAAACCACAAAAAGGAACTACTTTGGGGCCTATGGGTAGTTTCTTAGGACATCTTAACTCCAGATGCGAGACGAAAGAGGGGATGGCCACCGCATCGTCCTGGCGGCAAGAGTAGAATGTTAACCCATCTTCGCAAGCAATGATGGGCTCATAAAGCAAGACCCTGTCACGGTTGCTTCTTTCAGCGTCCTGAGTCTTCATGTTTCGAGTCCTGATGAGTATGGCTACTGCTGCATGTATCATGGACTCGGCACACGGATTTCGAACCGGTACCAAAAACTTGGAAGAGCACCTGAACCCGGAACCCTGCTTCAGGAGGAGATTCTTCTGTAGGTTATAGTGCAAGCCGTGCCTGTGTGACGTCGGCTGCAGCTGCTGTGGAGGGTGCCGCCGCAGCCGCAACAGCAGCCGCTGCAAGCTGCTGCGCGTCCTTGTGGGCAAAACCGGGAAAAAATGGCAGCCATGGAGTTCTAATAGGGTGCTGACGTCCTATGACAATTTGGAGATGGCGCAGTACCTGTACAAATCAGGCAACTGGATCATTTGTTAGTCCAAACCAAGAAGATAGCCTCTGACTGCGCAGAGGTGAAAAATCAAAATTTGGGGTCCTCCTGCTCCGAAGCTTTCACTCTTCGGAATTAGGGTTTGAGCGTTTTCGGAGCTTCCCGGTCTGGGGTCAAATTCTCATGGGGCGCGAAACTAACTGAAGAATGAAGACCGGATGGCGAACTTGAGATGACTTTCAGACTCGACCAGAATGGTCATCTAATGCTGAGCATAGTCATAATCAAAATAACACTATTAGTGATACTAAGCATGAAAAATTTGAAAATAGTAATCGTCATGATAATACCTGCACTAAGCCAGCGACTGTGAGGCCGCCCTCCGACGCGTGTCCGACGCTGCCTGCAAGTCTCATTTGGAGAAGTACGGGTAGCGCTCTAAATTAGGGTCCTCTTTTGAGGTCCTTTTGTATAGGTGCCCTACTGTTCTTAGGGAGCTAGAAAGGGACCTAATTTCGAGAAGTACCCATGGTGTGGAAGCAGGTGACACCGGAAACTGGTAAAGACCACAAACCTCCTGAGCCTTGCAAGCTGCTAAAAATGCTGAACCCCAGGTCAGGGTGACCAATTTTTTTGCACGACCCCTTTCCCCGCCGCTAGAAGTCTCTGAAGCGCAAAAAGCGGGCGTCCCGCTGAGCGTTGGAAAGAAAGGGGTAGTTCTCCAAATTAGGGTCCCTTTTGGGGGTCCTTTTTATACTGGTGACGTACTAATATTGAGGACCTAAAAAGGTACCCTAATTTAGAGAATTACCCAAAGGCTGAGCAGCACGACAGCACGACAGCCCTTCACGACTGGCTGCCACGAAGGGGGAACTCTCAACTCTGATCCCTCCCCTCATCAGTTGGACTGTCGCTTACCCCGTAAAGAGACACATACCAGTACCTGGTCAGGGCTCCTGGACACTCAAGAACTCATTTCTATCCTCGAAGACTTCTCTGACCTCCAGGCTCGAAGCAACCGAAAGCTCCTCAGCCCTAGACCCAAAGAATCCAACAAATGTAATCAACGACTGTTCCGCGAGACCTATACATACCCTGTCGCCCCATGAGCCGATATTCGGAAATCATCCTCTAACGACTTCCGCCTTCGATCGAGGCCGTCGGCGAGATGCCTACCCCTTCAGCGGCCGCCTGTAGCGAGGATGGTACTACAGGGGCCTCCGTGGAGTTTTGGGATGTTTTGGGCATGGGGAACCCCAAAGCCTAAGCACCTTGGGCTTCTGGGTTCTATCGGGGGGTTTTAACTGTACGCTTAGAATCGGACTGTGGATTGGATGATAGTTCGCATCTTTTTGGAACTGCCAGGTGAACCCTGCTCCCAAAAACTAGATCTCCAATTCCCTAAACGGCCGTAAGCTCCAGCCACCTTCGGTGAAGCAAGCTGGGCCTGTGCCGCGCTGGTTCGAGTCTAACGCCTAGGCTTTGAGCCTCCAGACATCTCTGACACCTACACCCAAAGACCGAAACCCTAAACCCTAAACCCTCTCTCTCTCTCTCGCGTGCTCAGGGGATCCTGTCAGACGCAACGCTAAACCCTAAACCCCTAAACCAGAATACATTGAACCGAGGAGCCAAACATTGGGAAATCCTAAGTCCTCTGCTGCATGGCCCCACTGTAGCCAGTAGAACAGGATTGCACGTAGAATAAACACGTGTAAAAGTTTAAGCATGCGAAGAGGTACAAAATATCATGTTGCTGACTTTCCTGGCCAAAAAACTAAGCTTTTTTGCTGCGAAGAAGGGTAGAGAAGGCAGCCGACAGTTTTGCCTGAACTGCATTCGCCACGCCCTGCTGCACGAGGCCCTGGCAATGAGGCTTCGATTCTCGCGTGTTTGGTTGGATCCGGGTCTGAGGGTCTATAGGGTGTAGGTTTCGACTGAAGGGATGTGGCGTCGGTTTTTTTTCTCGGGCCTTGTGGCACCGGGATTCAGAGTCTAAAGGGCCTGCTTGGGTTAGGCAGCTTGTAGCAGGCAGCTTCATGAGAGTAGAACTGCGTTGGGGTCTTGGCCTCAACGCCTCTTCGAGGGCCTCCCGGCTCGAGATGTAGAAGGTGGTGGCTTCAAGATTCCCAGTGTCTCGGCCAGGATGCAGTGGGATCTTCGGAGCAAAGCAAGTACGGCTTAGGCGCGGGGTTTGGGCTCTGAGGCTTCCGCTTCAGAGCTGCAGGGCTGAAGCTGTACAGAAGCAGAACACATGCGCCTCCAACCCCCCCGGGCGTTTTTCATGTTAGTGCAGTCCCTGAACGTCCTTCAGCATAAGGCCAACCTGCTAGGATGACACAGAGATGGAAGGTCCCCTGCGCAACTACTACGAACTCTGAATTTGTTGGTGCGCAAAACGACGACAGATTGGGAGTTTCAGACAATTCAGAACCAAGCTCGCAGTCCCAGTATGGACCCAAAGACCGTGACTTGGTGGAAGCTTGTCATAAGTATGCCTTCCAGTAAAAAGCGAGTGAATGCCCGGCGACATCCATCTCAAACAAAGATGTAAACATCGTAAGTCGGAGGTTCTTTGAACAGCAACAGCCGCCCTCCGGTTCAGGGCTTAGAGCTTAGGGTTTAGGGGTCAGAGGTTCGGCTCTTCGACTCTCACACGTCGCACACGGCAGGCAAGGCGAGAGCAAAGACAAAGGGTTTAGGGTATGTGCTTTCGACACAAGCCCTAGCCCAGCCCAACACCCTGACAGATCGTGAATCCTATACGTTAAATCTTGAAACCTTGAACCACTACGGCCCTCAAACCCACTCCCTAAGCCCCAAATCCTCAACAGCTCAAAACCCGGAACCCTAGTAACTTAGCGACGTTCTCGTGGCAAGCCTTCTGAGCGGCGTCTCTGAGAAGCTGCTGGGCCACCGACTCCAAAGCGACCTCCGGCTCCCCTTTTTGAGGAGATATTTTTCCCACCCGCTTCGCTGACTAGGTCGCACTGCAGGGAAAACCCAGACTCCAAGACGACGATGACTGTAAGAGCAAAAGCGGTAAATCCCAGGCAACTGCACTCTCGAAAGGAAAGACCGCATAGGCTAAGAAAACAAGAGTGCAGCGCGTAGGACATACCAGGGCCATAACTCGACGACGTCCTCAACTACCCCGAACAACCCCCTTCCAACCCGGTTTGAGGACTGGTCATCAAGTTATCACTCCATCAGGGATACAGTACAGGAGTAGGCCACGACAGAAAAGAAGTTTATTACAAACTCCCACAGGGGGCCACACCATTGGAAGGCAACACGCAGCAAACTACACCCCTATTACGAATTAAAATCAAGTAAATTCATCTGACAGAATTACGAATTAGGCATGCAACTTCACACACGACATCTACCATGTCACACCAGGGCTTTGGTGCAGAGTCCAGCCAGAATTGACAGGGTAACGATCTCACTGTCAAAGCCTCGGATATCACGTCGAGCAGGGCATCCCCTTAATCAGCAGAGACACTCGACGTCCCTCAGATGCTCGCATTGTCCCGAGCGTAGGCAAACAGTCAGCTTGTCAGGAAGTCCTAATATTTGCCCCGAAGTAGCGTCGCGACCCCCATTTGGCCGCACTGCCAGACACCACATGTCATATGGGGACCAGGGGATCCGCGTCTCACGGCATGGAGCAGCCTGCTTCGGCAGTAGCCAGCTTCATCGCTCCCTCAGATTAGGCATGAACACAGCCCAAGAAAAGCTCCTCGTTGAAACATGGAGACGGCATGGATTTCTCGGCCGTCGAGCACACAAAGATTTGCAGGTCAGCAAGCGTCGACTTCGCCCACTTCCAAAAGGACTCCCATTCCGTACAGTATGTCAGTCATGTAGCTGAGAAAGAACACAACGATCTCATCATGATTCAAATCGGTGTGTCAAACTCAGAGTCCAAGATATCTGTCAGAGCCAGTGAAGAAAACGCAGCGCGCAGCTCACTCGCAGAAGCCATGAGAGCAAGGAGTGAAACATGTCCCAGGCACCGACTGCAGGAAGAGAAGAGGGCGAGAGAGGGAGAAGTGGGAAGGAAGATACGACGCGAGCGACCACGATTAAGGGTGCAGAACGGACGACGACGAATTCGGGCAGTACAGGCATTAAGTCCAAATTACATGCAAGCATTTACGAATTCGGAGACGTACGAACCACGAAGCAAAATGCAAGGATACGCACGACGACGATTGAGGGTGCAAAGATGCCAGGCTACGAATTAGCTACGAATTAGGTGTTTGTTTTTTTGTTTAATTAGCAGAGCTAGAGGCTACTCCAGTGTTGTCGGCGTCTTCGTCCTCCGACGAGACATCCCACAGCGGCACTTCCTCCCAGCTCCTCTTGCGACTGGGTTGCCAGCCCTGCGACAGGTTGGTCTGTCTGACAATTCTATTGCCATAATATGTGGAGAGGGCGAAAGTTTCCATCTCAGAAGCATCCAAGGGCGGCCTAAATCCCAAAGCCTCAAGCTCAGCTCTGAAATTAGGGCAGGTGTTGACTGAGACCTGGGGGGTGAAGGCAGTCAAAATTTTTCTTTCCTCCCCGTCCCACTTTTCTGTCCCGTGCAAAAGGGCCTTAGACGAGAAGACGACTGGTCGGTATCCAACATCATGAAAGCGGCCTAGTCGTACAGTGGATTCGTCCCCACCCGCCGGCCACCCTTCAATGGTCCCTCTGGGATCTTCAATCCAAAGTCTGCCTCTTAGAAAGCTAGTGAGCCCAATCAGCAGGCTCGGGCTCGGTGCGTTCCTAAGGTCACGATGACAGTCTCGGCCAGGTCCTGTCCTTACAGAGATGGCCGTAAAAGGTACCTCAGTGGGTAGGATGGCTCTCACAAAACCTGTCAGGGCTTCAACGAAGGAAGGTTGCTGTTCCGTAAGGCGAGTGGGGCAGTTGCTGAGGCGGGGGCTTTGGCCTACAATGAAAAAACGGTTATCCCCCTCGTCAACATCCCAAAATGCTGCAGGAACTTCCTTAGTGAGGGGAGCTAGGGCTTCACAGCGTGCAGGGAGCTCAAGGTCTGCAAAAGAACGAACGAACTGACGCGACAGTGTTTGCAACTTAGGCGTTGAGTCTGCGTGTACTGACATGAGCTTTGCAGGATCTTCGAAGCTCGGAGCCTGGGAAACTGCGATGAGAGGGATGGTTCGCGGCAAAGGATGACTTCTTCAAGATGCTTCAAAGTGACTTCACTGCATGCACTCAATAAACGAGCATTGCACACGATTTTGACATGCATGCATCGGGAGAGTCAGCGTCATTACGAATTAAACTGTCATGCAAATGCAAGGACGCCCACTAGAGTCTGCATGCGGCAGAATTAAAGGGAGACATGCAGCCAGCAAAACAAAAGGAAAAAGAGTAGAACAAGAAAAGGCATAAGAACAAGTTACTGCTGCATGTTCATGGGATTAAAGCCGAAGGCCTGCATCAAATAATGCAAGGCCTCCTGCGCGCGGGGATCCGTCTGCATGGCAGGAGGTCCCCACCTCAAGGGTAGAGATGCCTGCATAGGAGGCAAGTTCGCAAAAAGCGATAGGTTCTGTCGAGAGGGGAGTACTTCGCGCAAGTTCAGAACCGGAGGCTCGGGTTGGGGGGGCGGCGGGGTAGGTGCCGCAGCCGCTGCAGGTGTTGTAGACGAGGACGCCGCCGTCTCATCCTTGTCTTTGCCCGCCAGTCCCGTGGGCAGCGCCGGCGGCGGGGCTTTTTGCGGCATCGGTGGCGTCAAACGCCCAATGATTTTGTCCAACTGGCCCTGCAACTTCAGCAAGACCTGCTGCACTCTCTCACTGGCATCCGCCAGGTCACCCAACTTGCTGTCGTGGGACTTGTGCGCATTGGTGTGATCCCAGACGATGTTGTTGGCCTGGTCCACACCTGTCTCCAGCCTGTCGAGCTGCTGTAGCGGCACGACGTTGGAGACCAGCTGCTGCAGTTGGGGCAGGACTTCCGAGCGAAGAGACTGGATCAACGCCTGGGTCTGTTTGATTCCAGCGGTGTTGCTTTGAAACCCATTGGCATCATTGAGTTTGCCATCTTTCACCGCATCCAGGGTGGCCAGGACATCTTTCTGGATTCCTTGCAACCCATCTGTCACTGCCTTCACGTGCTCCTGGCTGTTGGTGTCTCCAATCGCAGTCATCTCCGCTTGCAGTCCGGCAAGGACCGAGATAATGGAGTCACAGCGCGACTGAATTTCACTGACCATCCAGGATTGCAGCGATCCCTGGAAGAGATCCAGGCATTCTTGCATCGAATTCTTAATTTGCTTGCAAGTGCTGTCCCTCGACGAGTCCAGACTGGGCCCCCACACCAAAGGGAGCTTTTCACGTAGGCGCTCTTCCAGGTTCTGTCCAAGTTCCTGGACATTCTCCTCCATGCTTTTCTCCAGGGCGCCGAGACGATCTTCCATCGCAGTCATCATCTTGTGTTGGAAAGCGTCCATGGAGTCGTTGAGGCCTTCCTTCATCAAGCGTCGAAGGAGCCCAACATATTTCTCATCCTGCGAGCGCGCCCATCGGCCATAGAGGAGCATGCAGAGAACCAAAACGAGGAACGTCAAGGCCCCATGTACCACCATCTGAGCCCGAGTGGGTAAGAAGGGTCGAACGAAAGCAGCGACAACCTCCTGGGAAAGATCCATGGCAGGCCTAAAGCTGATATGTAGAAGATATGAAGGCGTTCGTTCTCTGAGAGAGCAATTGCTGCGAAACTCCTACTGGTCTCTCCACGGAGGAATGAAATTGGTTGAAATGACAATTGGGAAAGGGAGTCGGTCTGAATCGCACATATCCATTAGAACAGGGGTCCAGACGTAAGGACAAAGGTATGAGTCAGAACTACAAAAAGGGGAGTACGTGAATACAACTATTGGTATGTACCTAAAAAAGCAGACGTGATGATGGATGCGATTCTGGTTGTGGGGCGATGCCGTGAACCTGATGAAAGCAGGCATGATGATGAAACTGGAGGGGGAGGTTGATTCGTTTAGTAGTACCAAAAGGTGAGATTCATCAAAGAGCACAAAGCTGCGCCAAAATAACTGCAGTCAGGGACTCATCCTAAGGTGAGTTCCGACTAGAAGTCTAAGCAGCTTCATGGACCTGATGGAAGCAGGCATGGTGATGGAGACGAGGGGGGAGAAGTTCAAGTGTTCAGCAAGGCGTTCCTACTACAAGGACAAGTGGTTTCATGAACCTGATGGAAGCAGGCATGATGATGGAGACGAGGGGCGGAGTTCAGGGGTTCAGCAATATGAATGACAGGGTTGAGCCCAAGACTCAATCTCAAACTGAAGACCCAAAACACCTGTCAGGCGAACAGATTTCTTGCAGCAGCGTCCACAAATTCTGAATTATGTCAAGTGCAAGTATGTGCAAGGATTCTCATATATCATGCAATTACAAGGGGTTAATTAAAATGGGCGTGCCATCATCTAACGTGACCCAGTGTTCTTGCTGAAGGTCCGAGGGAGGGTAAGGCGGCGGGGGAAGCGGCACCTCTGGTTCAGGGACCTCAGCTTCCTTGTCTGTACATGTTGGGGAGGCAACTTCAGGTTCCGGGTCACCATCGCCAGACTTCTCCGCAAGAAGTTGCCTGATCTTCTTCAGCTCGGACATGGCTTTAGCCAGGAGTTTTTCATGTCTTTGGACCACCGGGAGGATCTTGGACTCTATGCTCCCCAAAATCTGGACATTCTGGGAGAACAAGGATGTGACACTCCCTTGAAGGCCCTGAAAGGTGCGCATGCATGCTGCGTGCCTCTTCTCGGCCTTATCCACATGATCCTTGACAGCGACCCATAAACGGTCACACGCAGCTATAGACTGCGAGGTATGTGACGCGAAGATTGCTTCCTCCTTCTTGAAAATATCATCCAGCACATCAAAAACCTTATTGACAGAGTCATGAAGAGACTCGGTCATAGGCTCCAGATCCAGGACCGCGTCTATGAGTTTGTCCATAGTCCTGTTTAACGCTCGTAGGCGGTGTTCCAAGCTGTCTTGGACACGGAGCAGCATGGCCTGCGTGTCCCTAGATCTGCTCCACAGTCTAGCTCCCGTTTTGGAGACCTCCTCAATCAAACGCTCAGGAAAAATACCTGGTCCTTCGATCAGAACAGGTACGTCCAGGCGTGTTGCTGCAGAGCGAAGGGAAACGACTTCGTCTCCAAGAATTCGAAGTGTGTGGTTGCATCTAATTACATAGCGACATGCACATGCACTCATGCAGAGGAAAAGGAGGACCACCGCGCACAGCACAATCAACAAAATCCAGAGGCCAAGCAGCTGGTCTGTGTTAAGTGCCGATAGATCCACAGTGAAGGTCCAAGACGTCCCTCTGCACGACGAGCCATGAAGCAAGGGTCGCAACCGGGGTATCGTAGCAGGGCAGGAATCCATTTCGGGCCCGCCCTGCCCCCCCCCTGCTTGGAACTGCATGCTGCCTCTTCGAGAGGAAGACTGCGGCATGAGACACTTGCAAAAGTTGGAGCCACTCTTGCCAAAAGCTACGGGCCCTAATACCAAAACATAAAACACAGGGGGAAGGGCAGTAAAAGAAACCAAAAGGGGGAGTGAGCATGAAAGAGTCAGAAATTAAGAAGCCCTACCACCATGGAAGGAGGGACTGGGGGGGTTCCGACACTTCGGCAAAACGAGCCAAAGTGAAATCCCATGATCGGTAGAGTTGCTTGCGCGGCCTCATCTTGACTGCGTATTTAGCTGCAGAATCAGCAAGTTCATTCAGAGGGTCTCCTTTGTGTGCCCGAACATGACGTGCAACTACGGATGATTCAACGCGGGCCCAAGCCTGCCTAAGTTGAGAGACTTCGGCAATGTTGGACGTCGTGATTATTCCGTCCGCTAGAACCTGTAGCACATGCATGGAGTCCGAATGAAACTCAATGGAAATCCCCGGCACGTCTCGCAAAATCCTGTGTGCCAAAGAAAGCCCGGTGGTGGCAGCAATAAGTTCCGCGCGGATGTTGGTACATCGGCCAGAGATGGGAACCGACACCAGGACCAGATCTTCGGGGATGCGCCCATAAGGCGGTAAGATGGCAAGTCCTCCGCCACCCTCATAGTTATGTGCACTACCGTCCGACGAAATTCTGCAACAGGCCTGATTGGTTGTGTCGTCGGGGGCAGACACAAACGTGTACGGGGATGGGTACGGACTTTCGACCGGTACGTGACGGAATGGCAGTAACCAAAATTTCTCTCCAACCTGAAGAAGTGATCTTCCCAGAAGCTCTACGCCGGACAAATCAACGAAAAAACCCGTGGGGTGTGGGAATTGCAAAGCAATCCACTCCCCTGTGAAAAGCTTCCAATCCTCTCTATCCCGGGCCTGCGGAATCCAGTTCCCGAGTCGGGAAGTGCGTTCCCAAGCAAGCTGGATAAAACGCACCGCGTCAGACCAGTAGCCTAGGCGTCGCCTGGTTCTAGGGTGTGCCTGCAGCCAGTCAAAATCTCGAAATCCTGCAACTTTCTGAATTGGCCTGCGATCGAATTCGGTGTACCTGGCAGCATGTCCCCAATAGCGAAAGAAAAGTGTTGTATGTGAGATAGCCCACCGGGTATGTCCGGTGATTTGAATTACCATGCGAGCAGCACGACGGCGTGATATCCAATTATGTAAATGTGGTTGCAGTGGGTCAAAGGCCGGTTTCAGCATGGAGGTCACTAAGCTCGTTTGCAAAATGTCCAGCATGTTCCTCACTTCAGTCACAGGACGAAAGGCCGCACTCATCCATCGCCATTTGTTGCCAACAAAAGCCTCAAAGAGGTGCAGCCTTTTGGCAATGGGGGTGGTCCCTCTACATAGGAAGGCAGAGTGGCCCCAAAAGGCACCAGTGGCCCCCGCGAGCCTCCTGGATAAGGTAGTCCCACAACTTAAACCGAACCCCACCAAGACTCCCAGGAAGAGGAATGAAAGTTGGTGCTTAATGTGTTCCTCTTGTCGGGCCCCTGGTACAACAAGGGGTGCAGAATCGAGACCTGGCGAGCACAGAAATTGACACTTTTCTAAAGCAAGACGCAGGCCTATCGATGCCAAGGTTTGCTTGACCTGGCTGATCATGTCAACCAAATGCTCTCGGGAGCTGGCTAGTAACACCATATCGTCCGCATACACGATCGCGTGAAGGGAGACTCCTCGCTTATCCTTGATCCAGGTAGGAAAAAGAGCCTGCCAGGTATGGAACAAGGGAGCTAAGTAAAAGTCGAGCACACGCGCGAAGAGTTCCGCTGAATATGCAGACCCCTGTTTGAGCCCCTGCAAAAGGGGCTGTTCCCAGGTTTCCCCTCCAATGGAGAGGACGGTGCTGGAAGACACAATCAGTTGAAGGAGCAAGAATGCCTCTCTAGATGCTCCCATTTGGCAAAGGTAACGGGCTACTGCCTCATGCAACAAGGTATCGAACGCCTGTGCAATATCTAATTTAGCAGCGTACAAGGACAATCCCCACTGCTGGGATTGACGGATGACATGCTGCAAGGCCATGGACCCATCTAAGCTCTGAGCGCCGGGCAGCCCTGACAGTTGCCCAGAGAGCATTGGAGGGAAGATGGATCGCAGGCGGAACAACAAGAGTTTGCTAAATAGCTTGCCGGGTGTGGAAGAGAGAACTATAGGCCTAAGGTCCTTGGGTGCAGCAGGGAGTTTGACTTTCGGGAGAAAGACAACCTGTGAGACGAGCCATGAGCGCGGGAGTGGCATGCAACCATGCAAAATAGAATTAAAAAATGCAATGAATTTACACTGCAGGGGTGATTGCAAAATAGAATGCATTAATTCATAAGGGATTCCATCGGACCCCGAGCTCTTGCCTGCCTTAGTGGTGTCAAGGATGCGTTGCACTTCCTTCACCTGAAAGGGCTCGGCGTTGGGGACTTCACCCACAGAACTGGCATACAGGCTGAGGGCAAAGCCTGAGGGCTTGGGATCGGGGGGGGTATACTTTCTGGCATAGAATTGTTTAAGGTCAGAGACTGCCTTATGGAGGCCTCCCGCTCTCATGATATAGCCTCCATGCGTCGCCTTAGTCGATTGCCGGCGCTTGAAAAAGCTGATGGCATGGAAGTCTCCGGCTGCCCCTTTTACGAGAATTGACGTGAGCCATGCCTTCTTCGCAATAGAGCGGGCTTTGACAATCGCCTGACCCAGTTGTCTGGCATGCGCGCCAGTGGCCGTCCTCCTTTCAGCAATCAGGGCCTTTAGATCAGGACTATCTTGGTACCGATAAGACCTGGGGCGGTAGCAGGCTTTGTCGCTTAGCCGTGCAATATGTTCCATGGACAGAGGGCAGTCCAAAAGTTCAAGCTGTTCTGCCAGACCAGAAGAAAATTCTTCCGCCAGAGTCAAGTTAACCCTCCACTTGCCACACTTGTTTCGCTCTTTGTTAGGGGAGTAGCGAGCGCTTCTACCCCCGGGGGCTTTGAAGTGTTTCCTAACCCCAATCGTGCAGCAACGATGGTCTGAGTTGAGGAGTACATCCGACTCCTCGCACACCTCAGAATGTAGCACGCGAAAGGATCCTAATGGGTAGAAAATGTAGTCGATGGTGGACTGAGCTCCTCTCGTATTTCTCCAAGTCGGGGTGGAGGGATACATCCTGTCAAGACCGAAATGCCGCACAAAACCCTCAAGCAAAACCCGCCTTTCATCATTGTTTTCCATGTCTAGGGCCTGGAGGTCGATGTTGAGGTCAGACAACAAGAACACATCGTCCGAAAAGCGAACCCCATGCAACAAATTCCGAAGCTGCTCGAGCTGTTCATGCCACACTCGCAAGCAATCTTTGCGCTGTCTGTGGGGCAAGTGCAAACTAATTATGAATTCCCTGCACCCTCCTCGTTGAATGACAACGGCCAAACCTGTCTGGAGAGGAACAACTTTAATTACATGCTGTAGGTCTCCGAGGGGGATTCCAACGACAGTGCCTCTGAAACTATCGGGTGGGGAGCAATAGAAAGTCATGAAGGAAGATTTGCCCAGTCGGGTTTCTTTTTGATCCCAACCTTGCAGGGGAAGGTCCTTAAGACCCCCAACTTCCTGAAATGCAAAAAACTGAATTCCCTCACCACCCAGAAGATCCCAGGTATCCGAAACATCATCAAGGGATTTGCCCCTCAAGTTCCAGGTCCTGAGATACAGTGTCTCAGAGTGGCAGGGTGCGCACCCCTACGGGCGCGATGTTGTCCTGGACTGCCAAAGGCTCTCTAGGGTCTAGCCTGGATAAACCAGCCCGAGTGATTGCCACGGCTATCGGTGAGAGGAAGGTCATGGTCCTTCAAGTCAACTTGTTGGGGATGACCGAGAATGTTAGTGTTATCGACGAAAAGTTTCCCCCTCCAGTCAATCTCTGCATGCCTTTTACGAAGTCCATTGCCAAAAGTGAGTTGGTCGATGAACTCCTTGACACTTACGATAGCCCGAATCTTGGCACGGTCCTCGGGGTTACGGTGCCTCTGAATCCAAATGGTACGCCCTTCATTGCCGGGGATGTTGCTGGTCCACTTTCGCTGTTTTAGTTTCTCTAGAACCTCAGTCTGAAAAGCTCGCTGTTGGGGAAGCTTCTTGCAGTGCTCAGGGAATGAGAGAATTACCCGCACATGCGAAGTACGGGAGTAGGACGACCAAATCTCTTGCCAAGCATTAGGCAGCTGAACTGCCTCAAAAATGGCTTTAGCCTCCTCCACAGCCTCGTCTTTCTTGCAGTCCTCCCAGCCACCAATGACGAGCTGTAATTCTTCTTCCACGTCTCTTTCGCGGGGGGGGGGTGAGACTGCGATCGCCAGGACTACGGGGGTTGCGGTTAGGAGTAGGGGACCGTGAAGCAGCACGCAGTTCCCGAACTTCACGTTCCAATGCCGTCAGTCGATGACCCGTATTCTCATGTAAGGTGGTATGTTCACGAATAACAGCATCATGCGTGTCAACCCGAATTTCCTGGGCTTTGAAATCCGAAGCAATTTGGGCAAGTTCACGATGCATCTCAGTATGCCTGGCACTAATATCCGAGACGTCCTGCTTAAGGGGCTCCAAATGCGCCAAAATACGCCCTTCTAATGCACCGACCCAGGGCGGCGTATCAGCCTCATATGGAGCAACTCTATCACGTCGGGCACGTACCGGGTTCGGCGGGGCAGGAAGGGACTGCGCCGTCCGGAGTTCATCAGGGGGGTCCAGGTCGTAATACTCGGCACCCCCGCGGCGGTCCTTAGCAGAGCGCTCACCTCCAAAACCGGGCGGCTCAAGACGAGGAAGCTTCGGAGGGGGGGGCTTGCGCGATGACTCGCTTCCGGAACTCTCTCCTGCACTCTTGCGGACAAGCAAAGTTCTGACTTAATTTCATGCAAAACATCATGCACGCCGCCTACAGGTTCCGGGACAGGCGTGGAGGGCCCAGTGGATAGATCTGCTGCAGTCCTAGCAGGAACACGTACCCCACCTTCTTCGTCGACCTCCAGACTATCTGTCTCAGCCCCCTCATGGTCACCAGGCCCCACAGGCTCAGCTCTTTCGCCTACCAGGCCGAAGGGAACAGTGGTAGCCTGACTGTCAGCTATGCGACGAGCATGCGGGCATTCCAGACGCTCAACATCAAGCCCAGGAAAAGCAGAACTCCCTTCCAAACCTAACCCAGCGGGAAGGCCATGGGGAGCAGCAGCAGCATGCCCTGAAATCATCCCTCACAAGGTCACGAAGAGAGAGAAGAAGGAGAGAAAAAGGGAGGCAAGGCAGCGAACCTGGGACGTCCCTGTGACTCGGGGCAACTTGAGCCTTGAGCCAAAATGGCTTGAGCCATTTTTTGAGGAGATATTAGGGTTTAGGGTTTAGGGTTTCGTCCCTCCCACTTTACTTGGGTTTAGGGTTTAGGGTTTATGGTTAACGATCTAAATCCTGGATTACCTGTAATTCCCATAGTCTATAGGGTCCTGTTTTAGCACTCAGGGTCCTTACGGTAATGCAGTCAACAGTGTGGGTAAGTTTTTGACACTTACGCTCGTTTCATGGATAAGATCTATACGGCTGTTGATGGCCGTACAAAGGTTTCCCTGCGTATTTGTTGACTGAAGCGGTTTAGAGTTTGGGGGCTTTGGAGCTATGGCGCCCGGGTTGGTCGGGGTTTTGGATTTTGAGAGGAATTCCTTGGCATCACGGAGAGTTGAGTTGGGTTTCAAGCTTCCGGGTCGAAGGCTCGTAGGGTGCTGGGAGTTTGATGGGTTTGTGGTGTGTGCTTGAAACGAGTTGACAGGTCTTGCTAGTGGCAAAGCCAGCGACTGCCTGTGGAAGCCAACATCGACACTAGTTCAGTTACACTGGTTCGTTTCACAGAGCCCAAGCTAGCCGTAGATCCGAATTTCTAAAGCCCAAACCCTAACTCAGACAGGCCCGAAAAAGCCCCGAAAACCCTGCAAATTTGGCAGGGCCCGCCTCAGTTACTTCTGCGCCCAGGGAGCAGGAGACTGGCAAAGGAACAAACAAAAGAAAGTTGAGGGACCTTGGGTTTGGGCCGGCTTGGGTATACTATATGATGTAACTCTACTATAAGGAGCCCTCGAAGTAGTGTTAGCAACTTCTATATTAAGCTGCTAGCTACTAGTTTCGGGCTGAGGTGCTGGGCTTGGGGTTCAGGGCCTTTTCGGTGTAGGGTCTGAGGGTATAGCGTATTGGTGGTTCGGGGTTGTGGGTTTCGGATGTGTAGCAGTTGGAAGCAAGGGCTAGGGCGACTGGGCTTTTGGGTTTTCAATGTTTCAGACCCGATGCTGCATTGCGACGCCAGGCTGAGCATGGACGAAGGGACTTCCGGTGGAGGGTTTCCGATAAAACTGCACAATCTCCCCTCTCCCCCACTGAACATCCACTGATTTCATGAAATCGAAATGGGCGTCTACAGCATGGCTCGGCCCGGCAGAAGCAGAAGGAGCGACTCCATCCCTAAAAAGCCTACACCCCGCTTTGTGGCATGCACTGCCTGGCCGGGAAGCCGAAAGCCTCGAAGCCAGTAATATCACAGCAACAGGGAAGCTAACCCTTTAGGGGCTGACTCACCTTGTCGCCTGGAATGTGTTCAGGCAATCTAGGACGAATGGCCGATCTTATATTAGGGCTAAGGGTTTGTGCTTTGCCAGCGTAGGACTCACCGTTGCTATGCGCCGCCTTCTGGCTGGGCGTTGATGCATTTAAAACGCTACGTAAATAATCTCAAAACCAAAGATGCCGGAACCCAAGAAGCATTTAACTTCTATAGAGACACTAATAAGCCCCCCAAAAGCCCCACCTGCATCGTCGCGAGGCGTTATCAGTGATGGCACGTTCGAGGGAAGGCGCTCTTGTCCTCAGCAGGGACGGCTGCGCCACAATGACATCTGTAGGTCTGTGCAAGTTCAGGGGGGTGGATAGGGAAAGCCCTGCGCAACCCTAAACCCTAAACGAAACATGCCTCGGACCCTTTTGGGCTCGTTATCGTGGTTGCAGGCCTATTCGCTCAACCTACAGCCAAAGTACTGACCCACGTTGTGACAATCCTAAATACTAACGCTTACAGACCCGGTCAAAGGCAATATAGCGGCCTTAACAATTGAAATAGGGTCTGGGGCATGCCGTATATCATCATCATAAACGGGCGACATCGGGATAACGTTAAAACTACTCAATGTTGACTGCAAGTGGGCTGAGCAGGTGGGGATCCAATTGGCCGAATTCAGGCTGAGGGTTTTGGGCCGCAAGGGCTTTGGGGATGTTGATGACTCAGCGCTGTTACGGGCTGTTTAGTTTAAGGCATGCAGGATTATTAAAAATTCTCCGTATGCCCACAATGTCTGCCTAACGTACCTGGAGCCTTGGGACAAGGCGAGGCTATTTCAAGGCACCATGAAAGAGAGTCCGAGAGAGTCCGCAGTCGAGGAGCTAGCAATGTAAGTCCCTGATTTCTAAACACCCCTCCGAGAAAAGGCATTCCATTTGGGATAGT
This sequence comes from Symbiodinium necroappetens, assembly GCA_905231915.1. NCBI lineage: Eukaryota > Dinophyceae > Suessiales > Symbiodiniaceae > Symbiodinium > Symbiodinium necroappetens. Next base: position 2,091 of record CAJNJA010054975.1, on the reverse strand, counting down.
TCTCTACACTAGGGTCCCTGTTTAGAAACCCCAAAATGAGGCGGTACCTTTATGAAACGGACCCTCTAAGGGACCCCAATTTAGACAACTACCCGATTTACAGGTGCCGAAAAATTAAGGCCCTTTCTAAAGAAAAGGGTTTATTAGTCAGATCCTCAGATCCTTCGTACACAATTCCCCCTTTTTTTCTTGAAGATCTCGCAAGCTCGGGGTCAGAGGGCCTCCCTCCCCACCCGAGGCTCAGACGTGCCGGCAAAGGTGAAGGCTCTGTGGCCTTGCGCAAGGTAAGTCTTCACTTGGTGCAATACCGATGACGCGATGACTACTACTTCTACACCCGCTGCTGAAGGATCTAGCAGAAATAAAGGCCGCTGTAAAGAAGCCACGGGCCTCTGTCGGGATGACTGAGCTCCAGATCTTAATACCAGATTAGGGTGTCCCTCAGTGTAGAAGTTGTAGCAAAGTTTGTGGTCAGTAGGGATGGTTACGTAGTCACGGTACCTATACGTGGGATTCTGCGAATTGCAAATTTCTATTGTCTTACTAATCCGTGTGGGTCTGCAATCTGCGAGGCGAGAGTTTGATGAACAAACACGGCAGACTTGGTTCAAGAAGTTTAGTGGGTGCAGGGTTTACTGGTTTCGGATTTTATTGGCTCAAGACTGGAAGTTGAGTGCTTTAAGGCTTTTGTGGTTCAATTTTGCAGGGTTTAGATTGCAAAAAGTGGGTTTCTACTCTTCAAATAAATGAAGCAGAAAGTCCAACAACAACATGATGGCCTGATCCCAAGAAGACCTAAGCACTGATAAGTTCCTAGGGCTCTCCGAGGTTGCTGCTTGGGATGCGGCCGGTTGCCTGGTGTGGCCCATGGGTTGGAGAAGGCTGCTTTCGATAGAGGGGGGGCGGCTTGAGGGACGCAGTGCTTGCGGCTATAACTTTGAAGCTGTTGGGCCTTAGAGTTTCAGGAACATGTCGTCTTGGAGCTTGTAAATTCTTGAAGCCCCAGGATCATCCCCTTCTAGTTCTGGAGCTGGGGACTTTAAGGCTGTATACGACTTCAGCCTACCTATGGGCTTACGTAAGGATACATGGGTAGTTCTCTAAACTAGGGTCCCGCTTTAGATCCCCAATATAGTGCGGCACCCTTTTTAAGAAATATCCTAAACGGGACCCTATAATTTAGAGAGCTACCCGCATAGGGATGCTGGGTTGAAGGCTTTGCGGTTCGAAGCATTCACGGCTCCCGGTCTGCGGCCCTGTGATTTGCCGGCCCGGCCAGACCCCGCATGTTATGAAGGGGCTTCAGAAAAATCACGGATTCACTCATAGATGCGCAAAAGTAGGGTCGGTCTTACACTCAAGCCATGATGATAAGGGTTGTGGCCGGCATCTGCGCAATGCTTCTGCAGGCATCCTACAGTATTACTAGCTTCTACAAAAAAGAAGGCTTCTTTGTGGGTGTTTTTGTTTCGGTTTCCGTCCCCTTTTTGACCCGTAGAGGTTCTGAAACGGCCAGTGGGTGCTAGGAACAGTCTCGCGACAAATGACCTCGGCTTCAAACCACAAGGACGGTATTCTTCACGGCGGATAAGCAGAACACACACACACACACCCACCTCTTGAGTAATGGCTTTTATACTTTCGGGTCCCAATCGTTTTCAGCAACCCTGTTGCTTCAAAGGGCCGGAGAGAGAATGGCTTTCCATTGCTCTCTGTAGTCATTCTGTTTCTGAAGATCCGACAAAAGCGCTCTCTGTAGCTCTCTCTCGCATTCGATTGCACGCCGCAGGTGAGGCTCCTCAAATGCATTCAATTGCTCTCATGCTCGGAGGGATTTTGCTTAAATAGGTAGAGTGTTTTTTGGGGGTCGGGGGGTGGGGGGTGTATGATACGATAGCTGCATAGGAACCCGGAGGGGATGTTGTCACTATTCATTCTTCCGACCCCTTTATGCACACTCTCTTTCTGTCTCTCTGTTTGCTTGCTTGCTTGCAGGGCGTTTGGGGGGAAAGTGGAATTCCCCTCCCCTGCGCGGGAAGCTGCGCCAGCGTTCGTGTTCTGTGATGTGTCTCGCTCTCTCTCTCTCTGTCT
>CAJNJA010054964.1:0-24724 GCA_905231915.1 Symbiodinium necroappetens | reverse complement strand
GACTCCTTAGGCTCCCGGGCTTGGGGTTCAGGGCTTTAGGGCTTTAGGGTTTTAGGGCTTTAGGGCTTTGGGGCTTTGGGGTTTAGGGGTTTAGGGGTTTAGGGTTTCGGGTTTAGGGGTTTAGGGCTTTTTGGGCTTTAGGGTTTAGGGCTTTAGGGTTTAGGGGTTTAGGGCTGAGGACTTAAGATTCTAGGCCGGTAGCTAAGCAATCTGGAAAAAATCGTCTTCCTAAGAGCGGACACGCTAGTCGCTCGAGTCTTAAGATGCTGTGGGCAGTACCTCTCAGACTCTTTGTGTTCTACTGTTGATGGTATAAATCCTGCATGACCTTAAGGACCCTAAACTATGGGAATTATGGTATATTCCTTTTTATGGGTAATGCAGGATTTATATCATCAACCGTATGTATCCCCTTTTACACCCTGCATTTCTGAAGTCGCGCCTTTCGTAGTGTCCACGCTGAAACCTTTGTTGATGGCATGAGGGCGTTCCGATGCAGAGTCTTAAGGGCTCACTCAGGCTTTGCACGAAGACTTCGCAGAGACCAACCCAGAAAGAGAAGCATAAAAAAGGTGTGGCTCCAGCTAAGACTGAGGGCAGCATACTTACAGAGTTTCGGGCCTTGGCTGCTTTATAAAATAATTACGTAAGGAAACCCTATGCCCCTAAACCCCTAAATCTCTAAACCCCTACACCCCTAAACCCTAAACGCTAAACCCAGAACCCAAACCCCTAAACCCCCAGTTAAACTCCTAAACCCCAAAACCCTAAATCCTAAACCCTCAACCCCTCAATCCCTAAACCCCTAAACCCCTAAACCCTAAACCCCTAAACCCCTAAACCCTCAACCCTAAAACCCTAAACCCCTCAACCCCGAAGCCCCTGGACCCCTAAACTCCTAAACAACAAACCCCGCAACTCCCAACCCTGCACCCCTAAACCCCTAAACCTTATAGGGTTTAGGATTGAAAGGGTCCTTTTGTGAGCCCTTGGCATTGTCCAGCTCTCGTCCTTCGCCTCTCAAGGGCTGCTGGACCTTTAGCAATGTTTCCGTGGACTACGGCTGATGATGTGCATCCTGCATTACCCATAATAAGGAATAAGGGTATAGGCGTTCTTTTAAGGGTTTAGGGTTTAGGGTACCCATAATAAACAGTATACCATAATTCCCATAGTTTAGGGTCCTTAAGGTAATGCAGGAAATTAAATCATCGACGGTAGTGTCTTGCTCATAACCCTAAGACTCCAAAACTCCAAATGGCTAATGGCATTTCCTGATATATAGAAACACTACATGTTACTATACAGGTACTTTGAAGCAATGCAACAAGCCTCCTGCAAGAGAACTCTACACACCCCTCTTGCCGTGACCTCCTGCAACGCCTCATGAAAAACCCTGAACCCCCTGAAGGAACCATAGACCTTAAAAGAACACACTAAACATCGAAACCCGAACCCTTAAACATTGCAAGAATCCCGATCCTTGAGGCTTACCCTAAGGCTCAAAATACCCCAAAAGCGTTATATAGTATGGCCTTTGGGCACAAAAGCCTTAAACTATGAATCCTTAAAGCCCCAGGGTAACCCTAAACTTAAACCTCGCAAGAATCCCGATAAACCCTAAACCCTAAACCCGATCCTTGAGGCTTCTGACGATCCAAGCGGCCAAAGGTGCCAGGCGTGGAAGCAGGCGGCGCAAGCGCCCAGGGAACCTTCACCAAAGAGAGTGCCTCGGGGTTTTAGGGTTGAGGGTTTGGGGTTTACGGTTTTAGGGTTTAGGGTTTAGGGTTTAAGGATTAGGGTTTAGGGTTTAAGGATTACGGTTTAGGGTTAGTACCAGTAGTCGTCGTCGTCGTAGGCGCAGTAGTACTTGTCGTCGTCGTCGTCGTCGTCGTCGTGGTTGTTGTCGTCGTCGTCCCAGTCGTAGTTGTTGTCGTCGTCGTTTGTTGCTGTCGTAGTCGTAGTAGTAGCAGTCATGGTCATAGTCATTTACTCGCAGACGTGGGGACTGAAAAAACACCTTCATCCGCGAGGGATCCTGAATTTCGTTTAAAGGATATTCAACTCGTTAGATTAATCTTCAGATTTCTGAAGCAACGTAGGGGCCTAAAGCATTACCAAACTGTTTTTGGGGCTCCTTATTACTTTAATCGTATAATATACCCCAATCCTCTTTTAACAACTTACTTCCCGAATAAGCCACGGAAATAAAAGGTTAAACTTTCAGATTAGTACTAGATTATAAGAACCCCAAAAGTCTAAAGGTTGGGTATTGGAGAGCTAAGAATTAAATTACTAAGATTATGGGGGGTTAGAGAGTCTCCGGCGCCTCCAAGATTACCAGGGCAGTACCAAGGTTGAAGAGACAGTTTTAAGGTTTTTTTGAACATGTTTTGTTAAGGTGTAGGCTGCAGGGTTTTTAAGGCTTAAGGGTCTAGCGTCTCGTGTGTCCAAGTGATTACCGCTAAGCCCGAATGTGCCATACCTCCTATAGTCTGGGGTACTTACGGTAATGCATGGCGCCCGTCAGCTGAACCCCAAACCCTGAATCCCAAACAGCAACCAGCACACAGCACCCTAAACCCTAAACCCTAAACCCCTAAATCCTAGACCCTAAACCCTTAAACCCCTAAGCCCCTAAACCCTAAACCCTAAACCCCTAAACCCTAAACCCTAAACCCTAAACCCCTAAACCCCTAAAACCCTAAACTATTCAAGCTCCTAAAACATCTGGGCTCTCGGGCCAAACAGTCCGCTCACCTCAGTGGAGGAGTGGTGATCCTCTGCATGAAGCAGCCTGCGATGCGACTCGAACCAAAGGCCCCAAGCGGTTTAGGGTTTAGGGTTTAGGGTTTTAGGGTTTAGGGTTTAGGGTTTAGAGCTATCTCCTTGGGATAATCGGAAATCTGTGTAGTTGGGACACGCCGCACGCGGCTCCAAAGTCCGAAGAAGAAGAAGAAGAGAATCTGGGTAGTTCTCTCTCTTTTTCGATCACCAAAAAAGTACGCACCCTTATAACAAGGGTTTAGGGCAGTTTAGGGTTTAAGGGTCCATGTACCCAAACAGCATATACTTTGGCCCCAAAGTACCCAAATAGGGACTACTTTAAGGCCAAAGTATACAGTATCTATTTGGCTACATGGACCCTTAGGGACAGAGATCTGGGTACCTCATGGCAGTATCACGATAGTAGACTCCCTAGAATAAGACCGAAACCCTGAGTCACTTAGTAAAGTCCCTTTAACAGTAAAACTATACCGCGAACCCTATCCAAATTAATTTGGCTCATACATGCGTTATTTAGCAATGGAATTGAGAGTTTTGACTGTAGAAATGAGCTCCCCTACCCTGGGCATGCGCAGCTGTCTTCCCACATGGATAGTTCTCTAATAATGTATGGTACTATTGGGGGACCTAAAAAAGGACCCCAACTTAGAGAACTACCCATACGTTCCAATCCTACTTTTTCTGTACCAGACCAATACCATCAAGTCTCAAGCAGCTGGAATCATGTAAGGGTGCCCATTATCACCGTGTTTGTTCCTGCTGACACGCATAGACCCGGATGTGAAGAATGTAAAAAAGGCACGGATTTCAAATCTAGATTTCCACAATGTTTACTTCGCAGACGACACCATTCTTACTTTCAACAAGTGCGAGTGTTCTCAATGGATTGATTCGGCACGTTGAGTTCTTCTTTGAGCAATATGGGCGGAGACTTAATAGATCAAGTGCTGTGTTATACATATGCAGGAGAGTGCTAGCATACAGTTTAAGGCTTAAGGACAATGTTCCGCTGCCGCAAGCACACGAAGCTGTCTATCTAAGTACAAAACAGAACCCTCAACCATAGCATCAATATCCGCCACGAAGTATGCCATCGCATTCAAGATGTTAAGCGTACTTGGTTGAAGCTTCAAGTGATCTGGACGGACACCAGTGCTAATCGGAAAAGTCAAAGGCAAAACTACGACGCAGTTTTCAGAAGTAGACTGCTATGGACCTAAAACATTCCATTTGACCAAATCGCACACGAAGGCTGTATGCACGTCACCACGGGGGGCTTGTGAAAGATACTGAACCTATAGTCTGCATTTGTCAACCGGGCAACTCCGAATCCTAAGCTGCCTGGCCCAGCAGCTGGAAGACAAATCATATCTTTTGACCGAATGATTGATGCCAGAAGGCTTCGGCATTCCCAAAAAGATTCTGCTCAATTCAGCTCCACTTAGGCAGTGTAGCTGTAAACCGGACTCAGCTGAGCTCCTTCGATGTAGGTCGCAGAAGAGTAGGGCGACCCAAACAGCAATGGTTATCGAAGCGAACGGATTGAGATTTTATGCGTACGACTGATCAAATATGTTCGAATCACCGGAATGGACTCACCTTACAAAAAGCTTCTGGAATAAGAGTTGTGGGGGCCCCCCCCCCCATCGCAGCGCCGAGGCACAATTCAATCTGTTACCAATCAGAAAGCGCATGACGTCTTCTTTTGAAAAAGCACCACAATAAACCCCTATAGAAACCCTAGCAGTGCTCTCAGCCACTACTGGGCAATCTAGGAATGAAAGTGCGTTGAGTCTTAGTTGTTGAGTTCATAAGCAAACAAAATGTACACTTTCAGTTCTATAAGAGATCATATTATCCCAAAAGTTTAACGTGTAGTAATTCAGCTCCTAAGGAGTTGAATGGGGGATTCATCACGATCCCTGGCTACAGTATTAGCAAGAAACCCGAAAGGAAATCCTAAGGAGTAGCATTAAACGATGTACCAATTATTCCGACCCCTCTGTTACCCCTAGGGTCCATGTACCCAAATTGACATACCTTGGCCTTAAAGTAGTCCCTATTTGGGTACTTTGGGGCCAAAGTTTGTACTATTTGGGTACATGGACCCTTAGGGATTTTGTGGATGGGATGTATATCCCTAAACCCTAAACCCTAAACCTCATGGCTATGAAGGTACACAACGAAGAGTTCCAACCCTGGGATCTTTGGGGAGATATAGGTGCAGAGCTGAGGCTCTAGGGATTGCAGCATCTTCCCCAAGGGTCCAAGTAAATACCCATAGGCTCCTAAGTAGTTCCTTTTTTTGGGATTACCTTATGGGGTTCTACATATTTAATCACAAAAAGGAACTACTTGCCTACGGGTAATAATCATATACTCTTCTGAATATTCACTTACAAAACTACTATCCGTAACCCAAGTACATGATTATTAGGTCCTTTGGACTCAGTAGCCCCTTTATAATGAGGGTACCCTTTTTCCTAACAATCGGGTTTATTAGGGGCGCCCTAAAACAAAAAAGGGGCAAAAGGGCACTTCTCAGGAACTAAGGCATTCCAAACTTGATATCCCTACACCCTAAACCCGAAACTTTCCTAAACCCTAAACCTCAAGCATTCCGGACTTGCGATCCCAGAAAGCTTCAGCACTCAGTGGTTTTGCTTTAGGGCTTAGGGCTTAGGGTTTAGGGTTTAGCGTGAGGGTCGAGGTTGTCAAGTCTCGAAAACCGAAGATCACGATTCAGGGTCGCATTCTTTCTTTCCAACAGACTCACCTTCAGAAAATCCTAAACCCTAAACCCTAAACTACTGTCCGAAACCCAAACACACGATACAGGGTTTAGGGTTTAGTGTTTAGGGTTTAGGGTGTAGGAGTTTAAGGTGTAGGAGTTTAGGGTTTAGGGTCTAGGGGTTTAGGGTTGAGGATTCTACTCATGATTCCAGGTCCTCTTGCAGCTCCCTTTACAGGAAGTACATGAATGAAACGGAGCCCTGGCCCTAGCATCTCTGGCCTCTTGGAGACTGGCTTAGAAGCAAGCTTTCTCCTCACAAGGACAAGGATCTGGGAACCCCAAACCCCAAACCCTAAACCCTTAAACCCCTAAACCCAAACCCCTAAGCCCCTACACCCCTAAACCCCAACACTCCTAAACCCCTACACCCCTAAACCCCTACACCCCTAAACCATCCTGAGACTACGGCAGACTACGGGTCCCACTACTCTGCATTGGGGTCCCTAAACCCACACGTGAAAGCCAAGTCTGAAGCCCAAAACCCTCAACCTACTGTTGATGATATAAATCTTGCATTACCTGAAGGCGTTTAGGGTTTAGGGCCTTAAACTATGGGAATTATGGTATGTGTGTGTGTATATATATATATATTCCTTACTATGGGTAATGCAGGATTTCTATCATCAACCCTAGGAGTTCGGATTAGGGGGACCCTTGGGATATAGACACTCTCAATAAGGTCCCCCTTCACAGAGCCGTAAGTAGGGTCCCCTTTACCGGATCTCCCCCCCAAACCCTAAACCCTATAGACCCTACTTGGGGTATCCCCATACTTCTGCCCCTTTGTGTCAAACATCGTTGTAGTCAACTGGCGATGTGAATTCCACGCTGCCAAAACAACCGTGCCATCCACATCCTCCGTTATGCTTGGTCGGTCGTCTGCCGCCACCGCGGCTACCTTTTGACAGCCTTCAAATGCTCCGAAGACGTGATCGCGCTTTCATAAAAATCACGATAGCGCTCGAGCACTCCGCCGTAGCAGTGCTTCTCCTCGGAAGTGCTGAGGGACTTCGAGAGGGCGATGAGTGCCGCGCGTGTTGGCCTGGCCGAAGTCCCTGCCTCGTCCATCGCGTCCCCGGTGAGCATTGTCGCGACTTTGCCGTAATCCTTTGCCAAAACTCCAAGGGACCCTAAACTATGAGAATTATATGGTATATTCCTTAGTTGTGGGCAAAGCTACACTAATTATTGCTTTAATTTCTCAAACTCATCAAAGATCTCTTGAAGAAATTTACGGTAGGACTTCGGTTCAGGGGTTTGAGGAAGTCGGTTCAGGGGGGTTCAAGGGAGTGCGGGGGCTTAGGATTTCGGTTGAGTTGTCTAGCCTGATAAATCCTTATGAGCCCTCTATAACTGGCTCCTTCAATCAAGACTTCCTATAGGGACCCTAAGCCCTAAACGCTAAACCTTAGAGGCTTCCTTTAAGGCTCCCTTACTTCCCCAATAAGCCAGGGAAATAAAATATTAAACTTTCAGACTAGTACTCAATTAATAAGAACCCAAAAAAGTTTAAAGGTTGGGTATTGGAGAACTAAGCAACCCTAAAAAACAGTAATAACCCTAAACCCCTAAACCCTAAATCGTAAACCCCTAAACCTTACAGGGTTCCTTTAAGGCTTCCTTTAAGGCTTCCTCGAAGGAAGACTCTCGCTGTCCTCCAGCGTGCTTCGATGATGAGGTCTTTCGCTTCGGCAGCGGCAAAGACACTCCGATCCTGCCAACTGACTAAACCCTAAACCCTAAACCCTAGATCCTGCCAACTGAAGGAGTTTAGGGCTTTAGGGCTTCAGGGGTTTAGGGGTTAGGGCTTACGGTGTAGGCTTTAGGGGTTTCGGGTTTTGGGGGATAAGGGTTTCGGGTTTCGGGCCAAAGCTCCTACAAGGGCGCCTTTAAAGGGGCCCTTAAAGGAGCCCTTAAAGGAACCCTCATGTGGAATACTTATCCAAACAGAATAGTAAGTAATTCCCACTATGGAAACCCTAATTTGGACTAGTTAAGTACTTAGGAGCTTTGGGCTACAAGGGGCTTCGGGTTGAATTATGGGTTTATGAGGAGTTGAAAAATGGGTTTAGGGTTTAGGTTTTAGGGTTAGGGTTTAGGGGTTTAGGTGGGCTAGAAGGTTGGCGGGCTTAGGGCTTTAGCTCCGAAGCCTCACACCACAAAAAACAAAGTTCTCTAATTCAATGCATTGTTACTGCCCCAGTAGCGGCCCTAATGCATTCCTCAAAACTCGGGCTTCTTAGACCTAAGAGCCGGTTTTTTGAGATTCCGGACCCTCCCCAAGAACAGACGTAGCATAGGAACCTTAGAGAAATTTCATTGAGGGATTGCAGATGCAGATTGATTTTGAAGCAGGGCGAAGGAAATTCTCATAACTCTGCTTCCAACTCCACTCACAACTTACCTCCTACTTTTCCACCGAACAACCCGGGGCACAGCTTAAATCCGCGACCCGACTTCTTTCACAGTTGGGGGATCGAATGTACAGCCTGAATACCCTAACGGTCCTGAGTATTTATACCGAAGATACTTCCCCAAACCACAAGAAGAATTCCTACCTCTAGAAACCCTGCTGTCTACTATGTAGGTGCATAAGGCCGTTTGGGATAGTAATAGGTTCAAGGAGTTGGGTTTAGGATCTTAGGGTTTAGGGTTCGAGATTTCAGGGTGTTAGGGTGTGCAGGTTTCATACAGGCCTAGACTAGAAGCAACATGTCGGAATAATCTGCTGCTGCCGACCAACTAAGCTCCAAACCAACACACACTCATACATGACTTTATCTATATTCACGGCTCTTAAAGTCTTGTGAAACTCCCATAACCTACACCTGTTTAGCAGTAGAAGGATGCTAGGGTTCATGGGTTCAGGGGTTTTGGGGTTTGGGGTTTAGCTAGGGTCTTGGAACTTGGAACTCTTCGTTGTGTACCTTCATAGCCATGAGGTTTAGGGTTTAGGGTTTAGGGATATACATCCCATCCACAAAATCCCTAAGGGTCCATGTACCCAAATAGTATATACTTTGGCCCCAAAGTACCCAAATAGGGACTACTTTAAGGCCAAGGTATGTCTATTTGGGTACATGGACCCTTGGGGAATCTGTTAACCAGAGAGTCTGGGTAGAATACCGCGCAGACCCTAAATCCTAAAACCCTGAAAGAGAAAGCCAGACCCTAAGAACCCCCAACAACCTTAACACATCCCGAAATACCTAAGCCCATAAACCACTAAACCCCAAACCCCAAAACCCTAAACCCCCAAACCCCCGAACCCCTAACCCCCAAACCCCTAAAGCCCAAAACCCTAAACCCCTATACCCCTAAACCCCTAAACCCTAACCCCCTAAAAGCGTCAAAACCCTTTGTAGACCCATAGACGAAGTTCCGTCTCCTGCTGCGGATCATTTTGGAAGACGCCTCTGACCACTTCCTTGCTTGGGCATTCAAGATCGGGTTTCGGGTTTAAGTCTTAGGGGTTTGGGGTTTAGGGGTACTTACACCAACCTAAACTATCAAACCCTACTTGTTTGTACGTGTCTAGCCTAAACCCTAAACCCCACCCAAAAAGTTGGTTTTGGCAGGTTAGGCAGGGTGTTAGGCTTCTGGATGGCTTCGAGCTCTTGGTTTGGGCGTCGTTTAAGGGCGAGCCATACGGGGCCACAAGGGATCCAGTGGGTGCTATGCTGCCGGAGACTTATTGCCTATCCCTAAGGGTCCAAGTACCTAATAGTCATATACTCTTCTGAATACTAACCTACAAAATTACTATTCGTAACCCAAGTACATGATTATTAGGTCCTTTGGACCCTTAGGGTATTGCTCTTATATTACTCGGTTTATAGGGTATTGGGTACCACCAATCACTTGCGCTTGCTGCGGTTTGTCTTACAAATATGCAATAGGGCCTAAACCCTTAACCTAGAGGTCCGGAAGCCCCAAAGCCCTAAGCCTCCAAACCTCAAGCCATTGCAGACTGACAGTTTGCAGGGTTCAGCTATTTCGGGTTTGGGTTTACGGTTTAGGGTTGCGGGTGAGCGATTCTAAGTCTGGTGACCTAATGCCAGCTTTAGGGGTCCCGAGAGTGTTGATCCTTGCACTTGTGTGGTTATGAGGTTGTTGACTATATGGTCGATACCTTATGAAGATCAAATGACCCTCAAAAGCCAGGGTCCTATACCCTTATCCTATGAATTCCTATACGTTATCTGGTGCTTTAACCCTTTTAGGCTACATCTGGGCCCTGAGGTAGTTACGCATGTCCTTAAGAATCGGTCCTTTCAGGTTCAGGGAGGTTTAAGATTCTTCGGGGAATTTCAGGTGGTCGGGCTCTGGCCGAAGATGATCAACACTGGGGTTGTCCAGGCCTCACTGCAGTCCTAACCATGAGCCCTGATGCTCCATGTACCTATATAGTAGTTTCTTCGGCCTTAAAGTACCTTTCTAGGAACCCCTCTAAGACCTAAGTATATGCCATGGATACATGGAGCCTAAGGGGGGAAACTAAGAGCTAAAAGGTTTGATATTGGAGAACGAGCTCTGATGGACAAAATCCATGATCTGGATGTTACTTTGCTTCTCGAACTTTCGGGTACTAAGGGTAGCGGAGGGTTTTGTGCATCAGCCGGATGCCGGTTTTGTAACCACACGATTTACTCGGGCTCCTATCGCGCTCTGATCTGACGAGCTGCCAGTACGTTGGTCTTCTTTTCCGTAGTCTTGAATAACCTCTGAGAGGTTCAAGGTTTCGGGTTCAGGAGCATTTTCAGGTTTCGAGTTTGGGGCCCAGGCTTGCGGCTTATGGTTCAGGGTCCAGTGGTTCAGGGTTCAGGCACGCAACTACTAGATACTTTGGCCTCAAAGGTATCAAACAGGAAGTGCCTTCAAGAAGTTTAAACTATTGGACCCTAAACCCTTATGGTGATTGCTGAAAGCCCCAGGAGCCTGCGCTGTAGTCGTAGAGCTCCGAAGGACAATGGGTAGTTCTTTATATGAGGGTCCGCTTTGAGGTCCCCGAAATGGCACGGCAGCCTTCTGAACGGGACCCTTAGAGGGATCCTAATTGAGAGATCTGCCCACAGAGAAGCCCTTGTAGTACTCTTATAGAAGCCGTATAGAAAGCCCTCATACATCCCAATAAGGAACCCGAAAAAATGGCACCCCAGTTAAGCCTTTCCCTACGACTCCAAATAGCCCGAAGTAGGTACTATTTATAGACTATAGATCCCAATCAGGAACCCCAAAAAGGCACCCCAGTTTACCCTTCACTTTGGGTAAGTTTATACGTGCTCGGTGAAGGCTTGGGGCTTTTTGAGCAGGTCGGTTCGAGTTGCTGGCTTGGAGGGGATGTGGGGCTTTGGATAGGTGGGGTTCGGGTTTAAGGCTCAAGGTTGAAGGTTCAGGGTTTCTGTTTTTTTCAGGTTTAGGGTTTCGGGTGTAGAGTTTAGGATTTAGGCGTTCGGGTTTAGAGTTGAAGGTTTGAGGTTTAGGGTTTCTTTTTTATCCGGTTTAGGGTTTAGGGTGTAGGGTTTAGGGTTGAGAGGTTGGGGTTTGGGGTTTAGGGTTTAGGGTGTAGGGTTTAGGGTATTAGGGTTTAGGGAGTTAGGGTTTACGGTTTAGGGTTCAGGAGTGTCAGGATGACATTTTTGCTGGATCTCCTTATGCTGTATACTACCTACAGGATCATACCCTACCCCCTTCTGTTGGTTGCCTAACTTTTTCTATAACAAATCCTAACCATAAACCTACGTCCCCTCCAAGAAAAGGGGTGGGCTATGAGCCGAAAGGTAAGGCAATGGATAGTGATGCTCCAGCGCTTCTACATCTCAACCGGCAGTCCCTAGACCCTAAACCTTAAACCCTAAACCGCTCTATACCCCTCTAAACCCTAAACCCTAAAACCCCCGTATACCCCTCTAAACTCCTCTAGACCCTAAACCCTAAATCCCTCTATACCCCTCTAAACCCCTCTAGACCCTAAACCTCCAACCCTGGACCCTGGAACCCGAAGCTGCCCCTAAACCCTAATTACACACACCTTTCTCGACCCCCGTATGGAAGGGCCATACCCTAAGGCTCCGAAGAGGGTTTAGGGTGTATGGGTTTAGGGTTTTGGGGTTTAAGGTTTAGGTTTTTTAAGGTTTGGGGTTTAGGGTTTTAGGCCTTAAGGCTAAGAATTTCCTAGGCGCGCAACGGAAAAGTCTGACAGACGATTCCTCGATCTGCTCCAAAGTAGGGTTTAGGGTTTAGGGCTTAGGGTTTAGGGTTTTGGGTTTAGGGTTTAGGGTCATCCGGGTACTTCCCCAGTCGGAGCTTCTGATTGTGCCTCAGCAAGCCGGACAGTGCCTTTGAGGACTTAACTGCCCAGCCGTTCTGACGGCTCCTCATGCCAGAGATCTCCTCGATGTCGTCGGCGATCTCCTTGAGTTCAGCGGCTGTCGTTGGCTGGGTGAAACTNNACTGCTGCTCCACAACAGAGTCCTCGCCGTAGGCATTCTTTCAGAACGCGGGTGGCCCTTCGGTACGCGCTTCTGTCGAGTCCGGCGTACCTGGAAACGCGTCCCCGGGTGAGCTTCCTCGTAGACCTTGATATGTACGAGGATCGTGGGCTTTCTGAAAGAAGGATTTGGGCTTTGGGTGCTAAGGTGTGGGATCTCACTACGGCAATAACTGAACTTGGGTTTTGGGCGCCTCTAGAACATAGATATAATTTTGTAGGGAAACCCTACAACAAATAATCTTGGTAATTATTTGGGCTGCTACCTTCGACCCTAAATGCAGGAGATTCCGAAAAGCAAAGAGGAGCTTGTCGAGACTTCGGTTCTAACCACCCTAAACCCCTATAAACCCTAAACCCCTAAACCCCTAAACCCTAAACCCCAAAACATGAAATGTTAAAGTAGGTTTATGGTTAGGATGTGTTATATAGAAAAGTAAGTAACCAATAAACGGGGTAGGGTATGAGTCTCTAGGTAGTATACAACGTAAGGAAATCCAGCACACATGTCATTCTTACATAACCCTAAACCCTAAGCCCCTAAACCCTAGGCCCTTAACCCTAAAACCCTAACCCCTAAAACCCTAACCCCTAAACTCTAAACCCCTAAACCCTCAATCCTGGGACCCTAAACCCCTAAACCCTACCCCAAAACCCCAAAACCCCAAACCCAAAACCCCAAATCCCTGACGGCTCCTGGGCCCTCACAAAGGAAAGTTCGCCAAGCTCCTACGAACACCCTCGGAAGACACAACGCTTAGAGCTTCAGGGGATTCGGCTTAGGGTTTAGGGTTTAGGGTTTCGGGGTTGAAGGTTTAGGGTTTGAGGGTTGAGGGATTAGGGGTGGAGGGTTTAGGGTTTCGGGGGGTTTAGGGTTTAGGGTTTGGGGTTTGGGGGTTTAGGGTTTAGGGTCAAGGGATTAGGGTTTCACTAATACAAGGGTCTTACATGGCTAGAATAAAGCATTATCCCTAAGCCCTAAACCGATTGGGGCATATTATACGCTTGAGTTGTAGAAGGGTTATAAGGGAAGATTGCGACAATGTCTTCAGACCTGTATCCTACCTTCCAACATAATCAATACCCCACCCCAAGCACTTTGGGGACCTTCAAGGCCGGGAGTTTTTGTACCCCAAGGAACCCCAAGGGTTCTTCTTAACCTGCAAACCCTTGGACCCTTGGGGTGCTTACCGATCGAAGGTTCATGGGGAGTCATAGGCAAGCTTGCGAGTACCTGGCCTTTACTTAAATGAAGGAAGCCACATGGGCCTTTAGGTGATACCTTCAAGGTGCTTCGAACTTGGCAGTAGCTGCAGGCACAGTAAATTGGTACATGAAGGCAAAATATCCTTTTACTACTTACTTCCCTCATAAGCCAAGGAAATAAAAGGTTAAATTTTCAGACTAGTACTAAATTATAAGAGCCCAAAAAGTTCAAAGGCTGGGTATTGGAGAGCTAAGAGTAACGTCCTTGGAGTTTATTTGCCCTAAACCTTAAACCCTAAACCCTAAGCCCTAAACCCTATGACCCTTTAATGAAGCCTAAAGCATGACGTCCGGGATGTTAAACCTACCCCAAAACCTACGTTTTTGTAGGGTCCCTATAAAAGCCTCTTGGTGTTTATAGTAAGAACCAACAAAAGTCTGTTATGGTGGCTTAAGAAACGCTTTTGGGAACCCATTCACAACTCACAAAGGGTCAAAGGACCCTATATAGTAGAATGTAGGATTTCTATAGTAGGAATTACTATTTTGATTTGGGAAAGGTGACCCATAACAAACCCTAAACCCTCAACCCTCAAACGCTAAACCCTAACCCCCTCAACCCTAAATCTTAAACCCTAAGCCGTGAACTCTAACTCTTAAACCCTAAATCTTAAATCCAACAAACCCTGATTTCCTCGCCGAGCAGCCCTTGGATTTCCTCCGCCCGCGCGGCTGCTGCAGTCTTTGCATCCTCGAGACTTTTGCTTTTGCTTTCGGAGCGTAGGTTTAGGGATCTTAGGGTTTAGGGTTTAGTCTTAGGGTTTAGGATGTAGGGTTTAAGGCAAGCTTAGGTTTAGGGATGTTAGGGTTTAAAATGTCGGGATATTACAAGCTTTGGTTTAGGGATGCCAGGGTTTAAGGTTTCGGGATATTACAAGCTTAGGTTTAGGGATGTTAGGGATGCTAGGGTTTAAAGTTTCGGGGTATTCCAAGCTTAGGTTTAGGGATGTTAGGGATGTTAGGGCTTAAAATTTCGGGAAGTTACAGGGTTTGGCACTGTCCACTCGTTGTGGACAGTTGGCACAAGTGAATTCTTGGTGCCCGCGCATAGCCCACGACACCACGACAGTTTGCTGCATCCTGGTGAACGCGGCGCCTTGGCCAAGACCTTGTTCTCACTCTTGACCAGAAACTTTTGCAAGGCCGAGTACTTGATGATAAACTGTTCGCCCACGGCAATCTCGAGGAAGGTCGCGCCGAACGCCCAAGCCTCTGTCTGGACGGTGGGCAGTTTATTTGTTTGTGGATTTTGGTGGTGGGGCTCGGCTTGAGTACAACCAATGCTGGTTCGTACATTTCGTACGCCAGCCCCTTTTGCACGGCAGTCTGCCTTCCAGTGTCCTGCCATCCAGCAGTTCGAGCATAGCGACTTCGACGGCGGGAGGCTTCCATACACGACGTAATCCTTGCCGCTGTTGTCCTTGAGGTCGGCTCTTCCACGGCCAGTAGGGTGAAGATTCTTAGTTCGTAGGGCTTATTTAAAGCATCATGGGACGTGATCACTAGGGTGATAAATAAGATAACTGTACCTATAACTACTTACGATCCTAGTCAAGGTACTTATTGCTTATATCCTTACTTACCAAGCTCCATGATCCCAAGTAAATCCTGAAACTCCCGCTTACAGAACCTTGTAGATCGCTCAAGGGAACCCTTTAAGGAACCCTTTTGAGACAACAAGTCCCATGATCCTCCAAGTGGAATCTAAAGTAAGAGCTAGAAAGTTGGAACATGATCAGCCTAATGCCCTTATATAAGGTAAAGTCCAAAGGATCCTCGGGGAGAGCTTAGGTTTTCGGGTTTCAGGGGTTAAAGTTTAGGGTTTAGAGTTAGGGCTCAGGGGGTTTAGGGCTAAAGCTTCGCGTTTAGGGGTTCAGGGCTTTAAGGGTTAAGCTTAGGGTTTGGGTGGTTTAGGGGGGTTTAAGGGGTTTAGGGTTTGGGGTTTAGGGTCTGAGGCTTTAGAGTTTTGGGGCCTAAGCAGTTGGCACAGTGTTCTGGGAGAGTTTTCGCCGTAACTTGAGCAAGGCACCCTGAAACCTAAACCCGCAAGGAGGAACAGGCTCTAAGTTAAAGGAAACTACAGGTGGGGAGTTTAGGGTATATAGGGCTTCTATAAGGCTTCCATAAGGTATATAGACCTGCTATAAGGCTCCTATAACGGTAACTACCCACCTGAAAATGTCCTGGGCTAAGGGGACAGGCGACCACGAAGCACTTATGGAAGCCTATTACCGTAGATCACGGCTCAAGACCCAAAGAAGTATCGAAAGGCCCGGCTCCCTCCTAAACCCTAAAACCCTCAAACCCGAGACCCTGACGGAACCCCTGAACCCGAGACCCTGACTGAACCCCTAAACCCTAAACCCTAAAACACCCTAAAAACCCTAAAAGAAACATTAAAAAATCCTTAGCAAAAAACAAAAACCTGAACCCCTAAACTCAAACCCCTAACCCCACAGGCCCTAGACCCGAAGCCCCTGAACACCAGACAAGCAGGAGGAGTGTCCTGCCGATCGGTGCGGAAGTTGCCTCGCGAAGAAGCTGTTCTTTTCTACAAAAGACTCGGACACTTAAAACCCTAAAACCCTAAACCCTAAAACCCTATACCCCTAAACCCTGAACCCCTAAACCCCTAAACCCTAAACCCTAAACCGTAAACCCTAAACCCTAAATCCCTAAACTATAAAGCCTAAAACCCTTAAGTAGTAAATCGGTAATCGGACAGAGGGCTCGGAGAGTCTGGTTTAGGAGTTCAGGGCTTATACCCTAAACCCTAAACCCTAAGGGTCCAAAGGACCCAATAATTAGGTACTTAGGTTTCGGATAGTAGTTATGTAGGTTAGCATTTTGGAGGGTGTATGAGTACTAAGTACTTGGACCGTTAGGGTAAACGCTAAACCCCAAACCAAAAAAACAACCTACAGGGTCGTAGGATAGGGCTCCTACAGACAGCTTCTTAGAGGGCCGGACTCTCATCAGGAGAGCCCTTGCGGTTTCTTCCCCTGGTTTTTAGGGTTTAGGATGAAGGACTAACAAAATCCCATGGCTTTTTAGAGCTTCGGCTTTGGGCCTTGGGGCTCTGCGAAATCCTGATTCTGATGATCCAGAAACTGCCAGGGCGCTCTGCGTAGTAGGAAGTCTGTGATAGTCGGAGCAGTTCAGGCAATGTGATGGCAACATTGAACAGAGGGGCCTTGATAA
Organism: Symbiodinium necroappetens; assembly: GCA_905231915.1. NCBI lineage: Eukaryota > Dinophyceae > Suessiales > Symbiodiniaceae > Symbiodinium > Symbiodinium necroappetens. The sequence goes on along the minus strand of CAJNJA010054964.1, from coordinate 8,186 downwards.
TTACGCGAGCATACCCTAAACCCAAACCCGAAACCCTCGACCCCTAAACCCAGCAACCTTGAAATGCCTGAACTCTGGATCCTCGTCCCCGACCCTAAACCACAAGGGCGCAACCCTAAACCCTGAGTGAGCACAGAGGCTTAAACTTAAACCCTAAAGTGGAGGATTTAGCGAATAAAGTTTAGGGTTAGGGTTTACAGGGTTTAGGGTTGGGGTTTATAATCGGGTTTAGGGTTAGGGTTGAAAGGGCTCAGGGTAAACTCTGAGACCAAGCAGGCCTGTAGATGTTGAGGAGGCGCTGAAACCGGACGTTGCCGTTCCTGCGGCCTAGCAACAGGCAAAGAGCTGCAGGAAGCTTCACAGTTGCCACTCGCATCAGGGATTAGGGTTTAGGGCCCTAAACCCTAAACCCCTAAACCCCTAAACCCTAAATCGTAGGGTCTAGGGTTTAGAGCTCCTCGAATGGCTTTGGAACCCTAAACCCTAAACCGTAGTGATTAGGGCTTAGAGTCCTCAAATGGCTTCTAGCAAGCATTTACGGCTCCAAGGTTGGGCTGGCGCGTAGTCGCGGTCGCCAAATTCTGCAGCAACTCGGGGCGCTTGAGTTCCGAAAAGATCACGTGCGTGGCTTAACCCGTACAACAGGTTTGGGGGTGAGAATATAACTTCGATATGTTCCTCCGAAATTCCTCACCTCTTATAAGCCGCTCCTGCCAATCCCTTCCTAAATAGCGGGACCGCCACTTTCAGAAATGTCGAATAAGTTTTGTTTTTGTAAGTCTCGATGTACTCCAAGCCACTGAAGGGCGGTAAGTAAAGACTATCAGCAACCGGATTTAGCAGCATCTTCCTACCCAAGACGGAAATTCAGTCTGGAACCTTTCTGTATTTGACAGAAAGGCTCTGTGTGGCCCGCATATTGAAATGGGGTCATCTGCGAAAGGACAGAACTCTAGATTCTAGATACCTAGATCCTCCTTCTACCTACCCTCTATACGACCCTAAATACCCATTAATTACTAGGGGGTGTGTAATGTAGAAGCCTTAGAAATTAGAATAGGGTTTAGGGTATATTATGCCCCCATATAGTAGTGGTAATTATTTAGGCTCCTATAGTACCCCTGTTTGAGAGTCCCAGACCCTAAGCCTTAAACCCTAAAGCCGTACAAGGAGGGTCCAGGTGGCATTGCGTGCGTCGGATGTCCCTAAACCCTATAAAACCCTAAACCCTAAAGACCCTAAAGCCCTAAACCCTAAGACCCTAAAACCCTCAAGCCCTAAAACCCTATATAAACCCTAAATCCCTAAAAATAACCCTAAAACCCTAAACCCGTGCGTGCACTAAGGCCCCGCGACCTCTTCAAGTACCAAGGCATCACCCCGGAGGCCTCCGGCAGCTTTTAGGGTCTTCGGGTATATAGGGGTTTAGGGTTTAGGGTTTAGGGTTTGGGGTTTAGGGTTTTGGGTTTTGGGTTTGGGGTGGGTAGTTCTCTAAATTAGTAGGGCCCGTTTTAGGGTTCCTTCAAAGAAATCTATAAGGGTTGCTATAAGGTTTCTATAAGAGTACTATAAGGGCTTCTATCTGTGGGAAGTTCTCTGAATTAGGGTCCTCCTTAGGGTCCTCTTTGTAAAGGTGGCGTACTATATTGGGGACCTAAAACGGGACCCTAATTGAGAGAACTGCCCATCTAAGGGTTTAAAGTTCAGAGGTTTAAAGGCTTAGGGTTTGGGGTTTTGGGGGTTTCGGCCCACAAAACCCTAAACTCTAAAATGCAACCCGACTCAACCGCAAAGGTCCGAATTCTTGTCTCAGCTCCTCTTGGAAGGCAAGATAGTGACCAACAAACGATCTGAAATAGGGTCCCGGTATCGGTCCGAAAATACTACGGTTACTACAACCCCCTTGCAAAAAGAACCTAAAAGGGACCCCTCATCTAGAGAACCACCAAATACGCCTCCTTGTCATCCCTGGAAAAGAAGCCATAGCCCCAAACGGAAGGGAAGGGGTTAAGGTCTACCTGGACCCTGAAAAACCCTACCGGTACCTTTCCAAGGACAGATACAAGAAACACACGCCTGCTGAGCTGACATAACTATCGACGGGTGTTCTTTGAGCCCCGTTTGCCTCGCGAAAGAACAGCATACCGACTTTGAATCCCAATTCAGCCACAAGGGAGTTCGTCACGAGCTGTCCACTATCCCTAAGGGTCCATGAATCCAAACAGATATACTATGGCCTTAAAGTAGTCCCTATTTGGGTACTTTGGGGCCTATGTATATCTATTTGGCTACATGGACCCTTAGGGTTAGCACATTGCAGAACTCAAAACTCCCCAGCAACAGTGCTAGACACAGGCACGCAGAAGCGCATCCACTCAGTTTTCCTCGACCCCGCCGACCACGACGGCGACCACGTCCCCATGCTCCAGCTCAATTGCTCCACGGCCTCCTCCTTGATCTTCTGCAGCTGCTGCACGGCACCATCTGATAGCCAGTTGCCAATGTTATGCAGCGGGTGCGAGCGAAGGCCATAGTGCGAAGGAGCCCAGAGGGGAACCGAAAAAAGCCATGACAGCACTATCGCAGTGGTGACTGACCTGTGCCTGCCAGCTGAACCTCGGCGGCTGATAGAGAAAAACCTCCAAACTAACGAAACCCTATGCATTGCAGAGATCGTAAAAAGCTAAGTCGATGGCCTCTGCTCCGGAAGCCTGCCTGCACACATACCCCATAGACGCAGCCTGCATCACAGAATCTGCATAACCACAACAAGCCAGCAACCGCGATGCAAAGTGGGGTTCTTAAGTCGTGGACCCTAAACCCTAAACCCTATACCCTAAACCCTAAACCCGATGCTGTGGCCAACGACGGCGACGAGCCAAGACGTCTCCAAGCTCTGCTCGGTCGCTTCACCCTAAGCCCTAACCCTAAGGGCCGAAAGGACCCAAGAATTAGGTAGCTAGGGTTTAGGGTTTAGGGTTTAGGTAGTTAGGTTCAGGATAGTAGCAATGTAGGCTCGTAGTTTGTGGAGGTTATTAGGTACATGGACCCTTTTGCAAAGCCCTAAAGTCTTGCCCTCGAATCTACTCGGGAGCTCCCCCACCCCACCCCCTTAACTCTATAGAGTTTAGGGTTTAGGTTTTAGGGCTCGCATATTCAACACTTGCGCTTGAACAAGTTCAAACTGCCTAAGATAAACCCAATAAGCCCGAAACTATAAACTTGTTATGAGGGTATTGCCCTGGGTTCAAGCGTTTTGGAGAGTATCTGTGTAGGTGTCCTACAACCAAGCCGGCTCAAACGCCGTTAAATCACGCACAGTGCTCCTCGACTCTATCGGGCCCATACGGTTGATGATATAAACCCTGCATTACCCATAGTAAGGAATATACCATAATTCCCATAGTATAGGGTCCCTAGGGTATTGCAGAGTTTATATCATCAACAGTAAGCCCTACATCCCCGCAACACCCAACTCTTGTTGTTAGTTGTGGAGTATCCTAGGGGAACCAGTGATGAACATTTGGGGGGTTGTGCTATGTAGGAATTACAGAACCCCGCCCCCCCCAAACAAACAGTCGAAGCTTAGCTACTCTACTGCTAAGTTAAGCTATGAACCCCTAAACCCTAAACCCCTAAACCCGAACAACCTAAACCCCTTAACCCGAACAACCTAAACCCCTAAACCCCTAAACCCCTAAACCCCTAAACCCTAAACCCTGAACCAGAACCCCACTAAACCCTGAAGCGTACGACCTTCGAGTTGCACTCTCTGGCGGAGGTGGCGAACGACCTCTGACCAGAACTACATTGGGATGACACCCCGCCCCTAGGGTTTAGGGGTTTAGGGTTGGCTTCATGTACTTCCGTATACTATATATACGGTAAGCCTTGAAAGGGTTCCTAGATACGGTTGATGATATGCGCCCTGCATTGTCCATAACAAGGACTATACAATAATTCCCAGAGTTTAGGGCAAAAGTTTAGGGTCCTTAAGGTAATGCCAAGGATCTATATCATCGACAGTAGGTACGCCCTAAACCCTAAACCCTAAACCCTAAAACCTTAACCCTAAACCCTAAACCCTAAACCCTACCCAGTAAAACAAAAATGTCGTGCATGGGTTCCATGGTGGAAAGCCTCGGCTTTGGAGGCCACCGGCTTTGGGCTTCGGGTTTAGGGGTTTTTAGGGGTTTTAGGGGTTTTGGGGTTTAGGGGGTTTAGGTTTCGGGTTTAGGGTTTTAGGGGTTTTTAGGGGTTTTAGGGTTTAGGGGGGTTTAGGGGGTTTAGGTTTCGGGTTTAGGGGTTTTTAGGGGTTTTAGGGTTTAGGGGTTTAGGGGGTTTAGGTTTCGGGTTTAGGGGTTTTTAGGGGTTTTAGGGTTTTTGGGGTTTAGGGGGTTTAGGTTTCGGGTTTGGGGTTTTATGGGTTTTAGGCTTTAGGGGTTAGGGGCTTTAGGTTTGGGGTTTTAGGGGTTTTAGGCTTTAGGGGTTAGGGGCTTTAGGTTTAGGGTTTAGGGGTTTTAGGGGCTTTAGGGTTTAGGGGTTAGGGGCTTTAGGTTTCGGGCTTTGGGTTACGGTTCGGGGCTTGCCAAACAAGCGACCCTGAGAGCGTCCGAACCCCCCCCCCCCCTCAGGGAGATATCTCCTGCGACGCTCAACCCTAAATTGCCCTAAAATCGCTGGGTTCAGGGTTTAGGGTTAACTGCCAACTGTACTTCTGTCATTCCGAGCCGTGGGGTAGGCCCTGGACTTTTTCGGAGTATCCTGGATAGAACACCCTGTGGCTCCGTCAGCCTAAGCGTCCAAGTACCTGAAAATCATACACTCTCCCAGACACTAGCCTCCTACAAAACCCTAAGCCCCACTCTCACCCGAGCATAAGCCAGGGAACTAAAAAGCTAAACTGTCGGAGTAGTAGTAAATTGTAAGAACCCAAAAAAGCTTCAAGGTTGGGTATTGGAGAACTAAGTAAAGCTGCCGACCCCAAACCGAAACCCTAAACCCTACATCCGAAACCCTAAACCCTTAACCCAAAACTAGAAACCGTGGAGGGGCCTCCGAAGCACTCCGGATTTCCTGCGGTGCCAGAGCGCTTAAGGGCTAGACTCTGAGTTTCCAAAGAACCCTCATGGTTTAGGGTTTAAGGGTTTTAAGGGTTTAGGGGTTAGGGCTTTAAGGGATAAGGGTTTAGGGTTTCGGGCTTTACGGCTTTAGGGGTTACGGTTTAGGGTTTAGGGGTTTAGAGTTTAGGGTTTAAGGGTGTTAAGGGTTTAGGGCGTTAGGGGTTTAGGGTTTAGGGTTTAGGGTTTAGGGGTTTGGGGGTTTAGGGGTTTAAGGGTTAGGGTTTAGGGGCTCAGGGGCTTAGGGTTTTAAGGGTTTTAGGGCTTTAGGGGTCTAGGGGTTTAGGGATTAGGGTTTAGGGGTTCAGGGATTTAGGGAATTAGGGTTTAAGGGCTTTAAGGGTTTAAGGGTTGAGGGTTTAGGGTTTAGGGCTTTAAGGGCTAAGGTGTTTAGTGGTTTAGGGGTTTAGGGGTTACGGTTTAGGGTTTAGGGTTTAAGGCTTTAAGGGCTTAGGGGTTAGGGTTTAGGGGTTTAGGGATTTTGGTTTACGGGTTTAGGGATTAGGGCTCAGGGCTTTAAAGGTTTAGGGGTTAGGGTTTAGGGGTTAGGTTTAGGGTTTAGGGCTTTAGGGGTTTAGGGTTTAGGGTTTAGGGGTTTAGGGATTTTGGATTTAGGGGTTTAGGGCTTAGGGTTGAAACATCCCCAGTAATTTCATGCTGGAGCACTCAAGTGCTGATCGAGCCGCTTGAATGGGTCGTCTGCTTTCCGGGCTTACGCTGTACCGAAGATCAGGACCAGTAAGGAATGCGCTGTATTACATTCTGGGGCCGTCTGCAGCAACAGCAGCAGCATGGAGCTAATTCTATCGGCGGAACTAATGGCATGAGAAGGCTGTCAGTAGAGTTGTGGATGCCCTAACTGCCGCAACCCTACATCTATCTCTAAATGTAACCTACTTAAACTCACTACGTCTCCTCTATGATCCCATGTACCTCTTGGGTTTTGGGTAGTTTTATACAGGAGCCTGTGTAAGACCACAGGAAGGAATAGAGCCCACTGGGAGACCTGGAAGTAGGCCGTTGTACAAGCATCTCTCTCTAAACCCTAAAGCCTAAACCCTAAACCCTAACCCCAAACCCATAAACCCTAAACCCTAAACCCAAACCCTAAACCCTAAACCCTAAATCCAAAATGCGTGCCGAAAGTTTTCGTAAAGAGCAGGCGAGCTGCTCCCGGCGAAGACGTCCCCAGTCGATGCTCTGAAACGTCCCGGAACTAAATCGAAACAACACTTCTGCAGAAACCGAGTCTTCAAACTTTATACAAACACACTAACTACGCCCTCCTTGATGTAAACCGTGACTCAAACTTAAACTGAACCCAAAGCCCGAAACCCCGGAACTTGCCAAAAGCAAAGCTAAACGCTTTGCACTCGAAGTTAACATGATAGCAAACCGAACCCCAGGGATCCTCTTACCCAAGTGATAATGGGTTAGATACTGCATTACGCATTCTATAGGAGTCATGTATGTATATATATATATATATACATTATACAGATAGATAGATAGATAGATAGATAGATAATAAGTAAGTACTAGGATGGTGCGTCACCTACTACTGCCCTAAACCCTAGGATGCCGGGTTACTGGTTGCACGACAGGGTGCGTAACCTACTCTTTCCCTAAACCCTACACCCAAAAGGCTCCGCGTGCCCATACAGTGCACACTTAGGCCTTAAAGGGGTTCCCTAGATACGTAGAGGGTATAGGGTTTAGGGCTTCAGGGCCTGAGTATAATACTGTTTCGGTACATAAACCCCTGAACCCCTATAAAGGCATAGGAAACCCTAAAACTGGCGCGTGCGCCCTGCTTGGAGGAGCATGTGGCTCTTGCTAAGTATACTAAAAAGTATTTCAAGTGGTGAGTAATTTTTAGTATGGTTACCTGAGTTATTATAACCCTATGTTAGTAATGAAATCCCACGATCCTTTAAGTAATCCCAAAAACCACCCCCTTTACAGAACATCCTAGATCCCTTCAAGGAACCCTTTAATCTCTAAGTCCCATGATCCTTTCGGGCTTCGGGTTTAGGGGGGGTTTAGGATTTAGGCTTTAATTTGCCCTAAGGGTCCATTTACCCAAATAGTATATACTTTGGCCCCAAAGTACCCAAATAGGGACTACTTTAAGGCCAAAGTATGTCCATTTGGGTACATGGACCCCTATCCCTAAACCCTAAACCATAAACCCCTATATGCCTGAATAGAAAAACCCGGAGCCGTCCTGGCGCTCATCCAAGGCTCGCCTCCGCTGCCGCTGTGCATCCAACAGGCTCATTGGCCTTTGCAGGATTTGAGCTTGGAGCTGTTAGGGTTTAGGGTTTAGGGTGGGTACTGCCCCCCCCCCCATACAGCAACAGTCCATGATGGGGCTACTGTTAAGGGCCTTATATATCCATATTATGAATATTACTCAACTGTCACTGAGTGGGGGCGGAGTCCAAGGTTTAGGGTTATAAGTAGTTAGAAGCATAGGCTATTTTCGTTAAAAACCTGTGGGTCCATGTACCATTTGGGTACATACTTTGCCCCCGGAGTGCGTATATAGGGGCTACCTTATATTGTGAAAGTTTATACTACTTGCGTACATGGACCCCAGCAGGGGTGGGGGGTTAGCAGGGTTTGGGGCCGTTGAGGGCTTGCGGGGGTTACGGTTTACTTACTTCCCCAATAAGCCAGGGAAATAAAAAGGTTGAACTATCAGATTAGTACTAAATCATAAGAACCCAAAAAGCTTAAAGGCTGGGTATTGGAGAACTAAGTTTGAGGATTACAGGGATTTCAGGGCTTATAGGGTTTAGTGAAGTTTAACGTTTTCGGGCTTTAGCGTTTAGGGCTAAGGGTGTAATTAGGGTCTAGCGCTTCTTATAAGGGTTCCACAGGGGATCTATAGGGCTTCAGAGAGGGATGTTGGCAATGCAACAACAGCTTTGGGTTGTTTGGGCTTCGGGCTTAGGGTCAGGCTCTCGCCTATTACTCGGGCAATGTCGACCTGGCACAATATCTTCTCAGGGGCTGAGTACCCTAGTCCCAAAAAGGTTAACCTTGCAATTATGGTAGGAT
>CAJNJA010054953.1:0-14240 GCA_905231915.1 Symbiodinium necroappetens | reverse complement strand
GCTCGAAACTTTCGGCACGGGGATGTAGTAGGCTTATGATTATGGATATTGGCAGTTTCTTGAGCCAAAGCTGCAAGTAAGCGGAGCACGGAAAACATGCCATCTCTAGATAGTTGATCGGTTGGCAGATGAATCACAGTTTGAGAAGCAGTCCAGTGATGGTCACATATGCAGCTCATGTCGTGGCACCTTCGGATTGTACGAGATATCGTGGTCTGTTCGCACCCCTACGAGTTAGACCTTTGGTCTTAATCACATAGGAAGAGTCGCGACTTGACCAGGAAAGTTGAATGCTGCCTCCACAGCATTTTGTACATGAGTGTGAGCTCTGACTTCCCTATTAAAGTTGGCGTGACACGCGGCTACGTCAATGGCAATCCCCTCACCGTGAAATCGCAGCGTGTAGTAGTCGAAGAAGAAGAAGAGGCTCACCTGGTTCGTTCATTTTCCCCGCGCGACGGGAGTATCCTCGAACATGCTCGCAATCACGCTTAGGAAGATCATTCGCCTTGCCTTTTCCCTTGCCCTTGTCATGCGTGGAGGTATTGCCACGGTTGAGAGGCGGCCCTTTGGGCTCTACCGCAGCAATTTCATCTGCGGTCAACGGGCGGCCGTGGATTCCAATCTGTCCTGGGCCCATGTAATCACCAGGTTGAATGAGGCGAAGAGCAGTTGGATGTTGACTACCCTGCGGACCGAGGCGTGAGGCGCGGTCTGGTCAACTTTTGCTGTGTACTTTGCGGGGTATCACAACGTCGTAGTTGAAGAGCAGCTCGATGGTTGTAGTCGTTGTGGATGTGTAGCCCGTCATCATGATCACTGTCACTAGATCAATGTACAGATAATCATGAGCTCAGCTCCTGTAGGTGGCGGCCTCATCATGGCAAATATGGACTTGCCCGTGACCTTTGCAACGGGAGTCTGCAAGATGGAAAAGCAACTTGCATGCATTTCTTGGGGAGATTGCCCTTTGTCTTCGAGATAAGTTGACGGATTGAAGAGCTCCCTTGGCATACCCATGTGATGAGCACCTCGCATGAGCTTCGAGAGCAATTGATTGCATGGTGCGAGATTTCCGAAACAAATAAAGTCCCTCGGGATCCGCAGGATCACGCAAACCTCGGGCGCATGCCAAAATTTCTTCATCAGTAACATCCCTTGAAACCTTGTTGTCCTTGTCGATGTCACCTAAAGTTGGCCATTTGCCGAGAACATCATATCGATTTCCACCTACAAAACTTCCATGCATCTGTTCATACTTGAGATTGATCCATCTCATGGAGTTGATCCACGACTTGTACATACAGCGCGCCACAATATAAGGACATGTGTGCAAATGATACAGATCTTGCGTCAATGCAGTATGCAGCTGGAGCATTCGGGTATAGTATGGAACTTGCAAAGCCATTCTAGCCTGAGCAAGGATCGGATCGATGATGCGGCGTTCCTCTGGATAAGCACCGTGCGTCGCTCGGCGATCTCATCTGGGTCCTCATTTGCATCATAATCTTGTTGCTCTTCATCAGGCTCAATCTCATCGTCTACGTCGTCAGTGTCGACCTCCATCTCGGGTTCAGCCATGGTTCGGTTGGTTCTATGGAATCTGCCACATGATCTGAACACAGCGAAGCATCTGGTGCAACGAGCGAGACATGCCGGTACCATCTCAACGCAAGAAGGACACAATCTAGTCCTCAATGCTGCACTTCTGGCATTCCGAGATTCTTCTTCAGGTCGCATGTTCTTGATGGCGAATCAAGTGACTTCCCTGACAGGCGATAGTCTGCGAGCATCCTCCTTGTGATACTCATCATGCTGTGACAGAAGTCGGAGGTAATGCTCTTTTGCAGCTTCATGAGGTCCATTCGATAGTTCACATAGGACGCTCGTGAGCTTTTGAGGACAGCGTTCATCACGTAACCGAAATGAGATTGGAGATGATTCATACTTCATGGCCACCTCGTCCTCAAGCTCGAAACCAAGAATCTTCTCGCTGGTCTCGAAGGCACGCAGATCGTCAGGGTTCGGAACGCAAAACCATACATACCTCCTTGACAAGCTTGAACGGAATCGGACGACTGACTATCACCATGCCACTCTCAGTCAGTTTGCCTCCCAGCCTCACGAGATCTGGGGTAGGGGCGTAGAGTACCGCCAACGTTATAAGATTTCTGCCCGGCCGGGGATTGGAAACAATTTCTGGCTTTTAGTTAGCTTTGCTTTTGCATTCTGGTTTTGCTTTTTGTTTTGGTTGCATTCGGGTTTGGTTGATTTTGTGTTTTTTTGCATCCTGGTTTTGCTTTTGTTGCATTCGGGTTTTGGTTGTGTTTAATTTTTTGTGCATTTTGACTTTGCTTTTTTTCTTGCTTTCCGGGGGTGATTGGTGATTCGTTTGTTCGTATTTTGTGTTTTCATGTTCTTGTGGGTGTGCTTGCTTCCGTCGCTTCCGGGCTTTGAGTTCTAGTTTCCGTGTATTTCGGAGGAGCTTTTGAGACGAGAACGATGAAACTCAGACTCACTACACTTACGGTGAGAACAAGAACTGCGGGCCCTGTGGCCTACACATCATACACATCATTAGCAGTGTGTCTATGCCACGTGCATGATGCGATTCTCCTTGATCTTTGCCGGAAATTGATAGCCTCCAAAGGAGAGCAACACCTAGCCCTTTGAATGACGGCTTCGTGGTTCGGCGCCCTCCGCAGGAGTTACACGTCCCCACTTAGCCTTTCTGCACATTAGTTGTTTCTTAGTTGAGACCCATAATGGGTCCCGTAGTCAGTACCGAGGTACCTGTGATTCCCTGACGCAGCATTCTCAGAATCGACATTGGTGTGACCAGACTCTGCGTTCGGCACAAAAAGAAAATCTCTCACCAAGTCGCTGAATGTCAAGGAAATTGGAACCATGCATCTACGTCCGGCTATAATCTACCTGAAGCACCAACATGTTCAGCGACCTTGACCTTACGAACCTTGCAACTCGAGACAAAGGAATGAAGCTCGGGCCAGGACCAACAAGAACAAGAAGTTGTGTGGCAACAACCTTCAGGCACGTGTGCTGTTTTCGGTTCACTAATGCGATCAGGTGATGGACCTGGTCCAAGGGCCGGATCTTCTGAGGCGGCTGAAAATTCTTTGCGGGAAGGTACAAAAGATTCCGGAGGATTCAAGTGCCTGCTGAGGAAGTGTGCGGAGTTGGGTAGCATGGCCTGGAGGTTGTTCACTCGCGATCCGAGCACACCGATTCGATCCCTTCGGAACAGGCAAACCTTTGAGGCTGTGACCGAAGTCAAGAATCACTCCCTGTGTGCCTCCATTCATTAGGTTTCTTGGCCGGCATGGAGACCAGTCTCCCGCCGCGTGTCCTGAAGTCTGAAGGTCAGCGACTTGAGAAGCCTCCTTGAGAATTGGCTGGTCCTCATCTCTTGTGTCTGTGTGTCCTTACCCTTGTAGTCTTGGTCACAGGCATGTTTTGCGGTAAAGACTTTCCACTTCTTCCTGCAATACTTCATGTTTGGTTGTCACTCATGGTTGCGAGCCAGAAGCCGTTGGCCACGAGAACACCCGTCAAAGACGATGCTTCTCCAGGTTCGCCATCGGATAGCATTTGGTACTGCTTAGCGGTAGAGATCTGAGCCTCCGGCGGCACTTCAATGATCACCTGAGTTCCAGACTTCACCGCAGTGAGGGCAAGTCTTTGGACGACCTCCCCCCAGGGGTAGCCCGTCCAGAAATTCACCTCTTCAAAGTTTTCGACAATTCCACGATCAAGCCGCGATGCACCCCCCAGCACCCCTGCACCGACGAAAATCACCGAGTTGGCAGAGCTCTGTCGTGATCGTTGCACGTCCACCAGGTACGAGCACATGGCCCGTGCATAAGACGTTCACTTGCAAGCTGACTCAGACATGACACGATCCTTGCCTGGGGCAAATTCGTTCCACCACGATCTCCTTCCTCTGCGGCTCATGCAAGGGTTTTGTCACCTATATGTCATAAATTGCGTGGTCTTCTTCCAAATCGTCAACAGGAAAATCCTCCTCCGGGTCGTAGTCGGGACAACACTCGTCATCGAGGTCCTCACCTTTTCCGGGCGCAGGCGGAGGTTTCCGTCTCGACGGTCGGTCATCATCGTTGTCATCGTCGTCATTTCCACCTGGCACCCGATCATCGTCGTCAAGATCCTTAAGCTCTTTCCCATCCAGATCGACGTCGTCCTTCAACCCCCCCTCGATTGTTTCATTCATACGTTCGTACTCAGCTTTCAGGGGAAACACAATTTATTGTGGAAGTACTACAACCTCGGTCACATAGGGTTGAGCAAGGCGACGTGGTACCGCGGCATTCGTGGACAGCTTCACGTGAGCAAATTCCGCCATGTCTCAGACCGTGTACTTCCATGACCATCCCTGACCGGTTGTGATAATGTATCCTGTATAATGCCAGGAATGCCCTTCAGATCGTACTTCCCTGCATGTGTCTTCTCCCTGGTATCGGTGGGTTTGATGAATACTGTTGCACCAAACGGTATGGCCTCTCCAAACTCCTCACCAGTCATTCTCTTCCATGCTGAATCGCCATCTTCGTCCACATCCTCAATGCTGAGTCGTGCGTAACGCAGTTCAAGGCAAACGGCCAATACTGCGCTGGTAGTCCTACATGTAACGGGGAGGTTGCCACACGTTAGTTAATAATCACCTCCTGGTTGGTCCTTTCCGCGAGAGAATTGTTCTTTGGCAGTCCGGGCAGCGAATGATCGATTGGGATACGGAGTTGTGAAACGGCAGTGTCAAACTCTGGTGCGACGTCACTGTAGGCAAGCTTTACCTTTCTCCTCCCAGTGAGCTTTTCTTCAAGTCATCCACCATTTGGTCGGTGTGTCGAGATTCGGTAGGCGTGGCTGCAATGGCACGCGTGGCCACATCTCGAACAACCAGTACTTCCCTTGCTTCGTCATCATGCCAACGCCCATATCCGCGGCCTTGCGCATGTCCAAGAAGTCGAAGGTTATAAGATCCCCCATGACACGCACCACGTACCGTTCGGTAATGTTTCATCTTGCACGAATGCATGCGTCACGATAGGGATTGAGATAGCGACGCATGCACAAATGCGCGAGAGACTTGGCCTCGTCTTCGTTATAAGAGTTCCGATCTTCGCTTTGTGAATAAGGGCCCCTTCTCCTTCGACTTCAATCTCTCGATCATCGTCTGCAACGGGCACTTGCTCTTCTCCTCTTTCAGATGAATCCGGCGGCCTCCCGGCTTCTTCCAACGGAACTTCATCATCAGGTAGGTCGTCCGGGACAAAATCCGGAGACGGTTCCTCAAAGAGGTCAGCGCCTTCTTCTCCTTCCGTTTCGCCTGCCGCTGTTGCCATTGGAAAGGCGGAGTTGATCCTTCTTCAATCTGATCAAGGATGGCTTTAACGGTAGTGACCTCCGTGTCCACAATGGGCGACTGATTTTTGACTTCCCGCTCGAATGTAAAGAGCGAAATCCGTTCACCATTCGGATTCATCATGGATGGCTCGCGGCCTGGCGGCCATACAAACCCATATCCTTGTTTCATGCATCGCATCCCAACGGCTAAGACTGATGGGGCATCCTCGAGAACATAGTCATTGTTCGGCTCCTTCAATGACTCTGTCCGAAAGTTTGAGATCATGTCCGTGTCAGTGATGATGCCGTTCGCTGTCTGAAACGAAATAGCTTCTTGGCTCACAAGGGTTTCCAGGCCATGCTTTGCAACTTTCAGTTGAGATATGAGGTCATGTCCACATCCTGTATCCATAAGAAACTTGATCTTTGAGCGTATCCAGACTGGCTGCACCATACATGAATTCCTCTCATGTGACATGATCCCCGTGCTGCTCTTGGCATCAAGGTCCCTTTCGTACAGCACGTCCTCCCCGTCAAAGAAGATGACTTCCTTGACCTTGACGGTACCTGGAACTTTCACATGAACATGTCGATCCCCTGGCTTAGCATGTCCACCGTGAGCTGTGCCTTCACCCTTGCCCTGTGTCTGGCGAATCCAACTCACTTGCACGATTCGCGTCATCGATGAAAGCCTGCACATCGACATGGACGACGTTACCTCCTCGCACTCTGTACGACTTTTTCCCGTTTTGAGGACTGGAAATGCAAATCACTCGAGAACGAAACAGGCTTTCCCTTGGGCGTCTTGGCCGACAAAGTCGATCCGACTGCCTCGTCATCAGTGGAACAGTCTGAATCAGCATCATTGTCGAGAAACACGCAATCTGACTCCTCATCATACTGTGCATCGGACTTCCTCCGGATAGCAGGTGCAAGTGGATTCCAGGCACGGCATAGACGTATCGCGCATGGTGCCGGCTGAGCCTTAGCCTTGCCTTTGGGCTTTGTTTCTAGGCTTCCGCATCAGCTTTTGCGTTCGCCTTTGCCTTGGCCTTGGCATTGTCCTCGGCTGGAGCAGCAGCAGCCACGTGGATGAATGGACAATTGCCCCGGCTGCATGTACCATTGTTCTTGAACGCATAGCATATTTTTGTAGATATGCCTGCTGACGGGCTTCGAGACCGTGGCCCTGATGGAGAACCATCGCGACCTCGCCCTGGTTTCTTCTTCGAATGACTGTATGGACACTTGTCACCATTCCGACCTTCACCACTGGGAGAGAAGAAGAATTTGCAACGAATATGCTTCTTACTCCTGTCGCCCTTGCCATCAGCGGGTTCCTACCTTTCCCTTTGGTTCTTGCCTTTACCGGCCTTGGCCTTTGCATGAGCTTTAACCTTGCTTTGGGGAAGCACCGGAGCCGCCTCTTGGGACTTCTCGTTACCTTTCTTGATACAGTCCGATTTGCTCACATCATAGAAAGTTCTGATTGATGTAGTATGTGGTTGCCTGATGTAGACGTAGTAGACGTTGTCTTCACAGCTTATTGCCGATACCCTTGCAGGCACGCAACGGTCAATTTTCTCTTGCAGCGCACCGTCCGAGATCTGTGCACGGGGAATGGCTCACACTGTTCGGATCGGTAGCCAACAAGTACGTCGCAGCCTTATGGCTATTGGCAGCTTCTTGAGCCAAAGCTGCAAATAAGCGGAGCACTGAAAACATGCCATCTCTACACTCTGCAAAGCAGGAGAGTAGATCGGTTGGCTGATGAATTATAATCTGCGCAGCAGTCCAGTGATGGTCACATATGCAGCTCATGTCGTGACACCTACGACCTACGAGCTGTACGAGGCAACGAGGCCTGTTCGCACAATATTTCTAGAGCATTGGCTTGCTGTCAGACTGCCGGCTGAAACTAACCAGTTAAGGCTAGGATTACCTTCTACAACGTTCGCTTGGAACCAACACGAGCCTGTTGCCACCCTCTTCGACAGATGCGCGGGACATGTACTGCACCGGAAGGTTGGCATACCCAGGCCCAGGATGCTCGAAGGTCTTGTTTGCGTCATTTAGAACATACCGGATCGCGCCTGTATCTCTTTTGCAGGCAAATAGCAAGAGCAGCTGCCACGTTGCTTCTTCCAACTCGCTGATGGCAAATTCACAAATGGACGGAATCAATGGTGGATTCACGCCCGCTCTTCTTCGCATTTCGAGTCTAAATGCCTGCACTGCTTTATCCTTCTGGCTGCCGCCTTTATCGATGGCCTGTTTGGCCTTGGCGCGCTGCACCAATAGCTTCTGCACATGTTGCTGCACCTCATCCCGAAAGGCTTTGGCGCGATGTGCCAAAGCCTTCGGCGCAGGTTCCTCCCTTTCTGGGGGCGGCATGAAGACTTTCTCGATAAACTGAGACACGACAATGACTGCTTTCGTCGGGTCATTATGGTCAATCTTCTCAAGGAGATGTCGGAATTGATCTCCGCGAGTCTTCGCGTCCTGATTGTCTGGTGCCAAAGAAACCCACTGGCCATCTTTCAGATATTTGCGGCCATGTTGCTTGCAAGCAGAACCGGAAACACACAGACACCGCAGGCACAGCCGCTGTTTCTTCTCTCTCGCCATGATTGGGAACGCCCAATCGGCCAGTACAATGATGGGTCTACCGGCGCCACGCGCAGTTACAATGCCGTCGCTGCCTCTCGAACAACTGCACGCTGTATGTCAAATCAGATAGACGCAAAGACCCTACTCTTTCATCGTGCAGATGGACACTTCTGTGCTCTGAGCCTTTGACAGGCATGTGCGACATCTCATGCATGCACGGGCAGGGCTGGTGTGACAGCAGTGGTCACAACGGGTTTGTCAAAAGACATGCTTTCCAAAACATTTCATGCTGAATCTACATATCCCTGCAAGCCCATGTA
This sequence comes from Symbiodinium necroappetens, assembly GCA_905231915.1. Classification (NCBI taxonomy): domain Eukaryota; class Dinophyceae; order Suessiales; family Symbiodiniaceae; genus Symbiodinium; species Symbiodinium necroappetens. The sequence continues at coordinate 5,928 of CAJNJA010054953.1, read as the reverse complement.
CCTATATAGTCTTTACTCCGGTACTTTAAGGCCAATGTAAATATGCAAATAGTGACATGGACCCGTAGGGTTTCTGATGCTGCAGACGGGGCCAGAGTTCGTCAATTAGGCCAGCGTAGATCCCCAAACACCAATAGAGCATCACGGCGAGACGACCGGGACGACGCCTCAGCACTTGCAAGCTGTCACAGGAACTTCATAAGGGGCCAGGTGAAGTCAACTTGAGCCTATCTTGCAGTTCTGATTCTCCGAGGCCCTCCTCGAATCGTCTTGAGCTCCGCACACTTTCGGGGCGTGTAAAGCCCGGTCAGGAGGCAGATTCCACCTGCTGTGGATGCACCGGGGTCCCATCACCGGGCCAAAGGTCGAGGTATCTGGGGGCCTCCGGCGCAAAGATAGCGAGTATATGGGGTGATGATATGAATCCTGCATTACCCATAATAAGGAATATACCATAATTCCCGCAGTTTAGGGTGCTTAAGGTAATGCAGGATTTATATCATCAACAGTGGTAACTAGAAGACTGGGGACACAGATCTGCAAGACCACGGACCTGCTTAATTTTGAAGAGCTCTCATGCATGTAGATAGCACCTTGGAGTGTAAAGGTTGCATGGCATAGTCCGTACCTGCGATGCCGCAGCTGAGCACGGAGCCCGGACCCTCCATCCCAATGAATCCTGAATTCTACACTCCCAAATCCCAAAACCCAAACACTATTCCCTGCTACATGAATCCCATATGCTAAACTCCCCAAAACCCTAAACCCCAAAAACCGGCCCGAGCATCACCTTGAAAAATTACGAAAATGCATATCACTCCGTGTCCCCTCTTCCTGCCGTTGGCTGAAATGTGCGGATGCCCTAAACCCTAAACCGTTTCCCAACCGTTTAGGGTCTACTATAGGGCTTATAGGGATCTAGTACCAGCAGCAGGTTGCGGAGCCTGACCCGTGTTCCCCTGCCAGAATGAACAACATAAGGGCCTTTTGGGTGAACGACCCAAAAGAGAACCCCCATTACAAGACGTTGCAGTCCTGGCAGACCCTTTAACCCGCGCCCTTACCTCCGTGTCCCTTGGAAGGTCATTCGGCAGAGAGAAACCTATCTCTTAGGAGATTCCTGTATAAGAAACCATAACCCGAACCAGGAAAATGTACAACCTATATAGCCTCCATTGTAGTTCCTTTTTTTGGTTTAACCAATTCTATACTAAGGACACAAAGAGGTAAAGTGGAGCCGGACATCCGAACCCTAAAGCCGCAAAAACCCCGAAAGCCCCTAAAACCCTCAAGCCCCTTGAAACCCCAAACCAAACCCCCTGCCTATAGTCTCCCCCGTAGTTCCCTTTTTTGGTTTAACCGATTCTATATTAAGGGTCCTAAACGGTAACCCCCAGAAGGAACTACCATGGAGACTATAGGTAAACCCTAAACCCTCCAAAAACCAGAAGAAGGCACCGGCAACAAAAGGTGTAGCCCCTTCAAACCCTAAAAAACGCCTAAAATCCTAAACCCCGGAAGCTCCTAAAACGAACCCCCAGGACCTCCCCAGGATGTTCGGGAAGACGCCGGCCGGAGGCCGCGTGGCCGTGGAGGACATCAGCGCATCGAGGGCTGTCAGGTCCTTTAGGGCCAGGAGTCTAGGGGTTCAAGGGTTTAGGGGTTTAGGGAGTTTAGGGTTTGGGGTTGGGTTTAGGGGCTTAGGGTTTAGGGTTTTGGGCTTAGGGGTTTAGGGTTTAGGGTCTAGGGCTTAGGGTTTAGGGTCAAGGGTTTAGGGGTTTAGGGTTTCGTGCTTAATTAGTCAGAGGTCCTAAAGGGTCCAAGTAACAGTGCACTGTATACTTGTGGGGCCCAGACATCTGCTCAAGAACCGACCATGATGGTACATAGTTAGAGCAAACTACAGGTGGTGAGTTTAGGGTATATAGGGCTTCTATAAGGCTTCCATAAGGTATATAGACCTTCTATAAGGCTCCTATAACGGTAACTACCCACTTGAAAATGTCCTAGACAAAGACTCTTTTGGAACTGACGAAGGCTTACGAGGCATAAGCTTGTTAGCGGTTCGGTTTAGGGTTTAAGGTTTAGGGATTCTGCAAGGGCTACGAGAAATCGGGGAGTGCGGATAAGAAACTTGAGGCAAGGAAGGGGGGAGGGCTTTGTCGCTGCCTCGCCGCGTTACGTTTGTCCTAAACCCTACACCCTAAACTTTCTGATCCAAGCCTTACCATCCGATTCGCGTTGTCGAGTTTGAGGGTTGAGTTAGGGTCTAGGGTATTGGGTTTACGGGTTTAGTTTAGGGTTTCGGTGAGGGTTGGGTCTGGGAGATGGCAAGCTGCTAGCTGCTAGAGTAAGATGTTAAACTTGGCAGCCGTTCGCCATGTCCTTCTACGTGTATTCGAGTATTGCCCTTTGGGCACTGTACAAACAAACAATCGAACAGCTTTAGAGCCCCAAAAAACCCTAGACTCTAAACCCTAAACCTTAAACCTTAAACCGTAAACCCTAATAACTTAGGCCGAAACCCTAAACCGTGGCTCTGCCTGTGTTGCCAAGTCTTCTGACGAACCAACTTCATGCCGGGGGCCTACTCTAAGGAAGCCAGGTATCCAACAAGGAGCTACGATGGAGATCATGAATCATACTCTCCATTGTGGTTCCGATTTTGGCTTTATAACCAATCTTGCATCTATCTAGAACCCCATAAAGGTATCGGACAAATAGCCACAATGGAGGCGACACAGAAAGGTAGCAATGCATTCTGGGTCAGGCATGGGTCTCGAGCTACCAGAGGCTCATGAATCCACTCGGGACGATGCCTTCGTGAGACTCACGAACCCATATAAAAAATCCAAAAGAAACAAGAAACAAACGCCTCAACTGCCTCAACGGAATATACAAGGAAATCAGAACAAGAAGCCCAACAAAACATCCACACGAAAGCCCTAGCTGGTGGAAACATAAGGCAAATAGGACTTCGGGTTTAGGGTTGCGCTTGCCCTCTTAGTTGACACGGACTTGAATTGAAGTGTGATGTTTGTTGCTAGTACCGAAAACACCTCCTATCCTACGGAAACCCTGCCTCAGTTAGATACAAAAGGCCTCGCTGGGCCGCGTCAGGCTTCGAACAAAGCTCTGCCTGGGATTCTATGACCCTAAGGGTCCAATTGCCCGAATAGTGAGTTTGGGTACCATATACCCATGCAGAGTCCGGAATTTTGGGAATTAGCTATAGTCTCCATTGTAGTTCCTCTTTTTGGTTTAACCAATTCTAGATTAGGGATGCTAAAAGGTAACCCCCAAAAGGAACTACAATGGAGACTATCATAGGTAACTAACAAACACCCTTCAGTTTGTACACCTGGGCTAGACCCTCAGGGTGAGTCATAAACGCCACGAGTCTCTGACAGAACTGCCGACATGACTCCACTCAGGCTCGTGGCTGCAGACGGTTTGGTTTACGCTGTAGGGTTTAGGGTGTACCCTAGGCTTCAAGGGATTTCGTTGATTTAAGGGGGTCTACATTCTACCTATAGTCTCCGTTGTAGTTCCTTTTTGGGGTTACCGCTTAGGATCCTTAATGAATCGGTTAAACCACTCCTAGGTCCTACTCTATACGGCGCCACAACCCCGAAGCCAGCACCCAAGTCGCCGAAGTCCGAACCTCACTCACGTGACGCTGAACCCCAAACCCTCATTCCCTGACCCACAAGTCTGCGAACGCCTTCAATCCCAGATCCTTCCCAACGCTGGTGGATAGATGCCCCCAAATCTGAAGTTCTTCATACCCTAAGCCCTACTGCTGATGATATAAATCCTGCATTACCTTATTAAGGACCCCAAACTATGGGAATTATGGTATATTCCTTATTATGGGTAACGCAGGATTTGTAACATCAACCCTAAACCCTAAGTACCCTAAGTACCCTACGTACCCTTCAATCCCCCACAGCCCGAAACCCTGAGCCCTAAACCCCGAACCATCCTAAACCGAAAGCTTAAACCGTAAACCCTACAAACCCTACAAACCCTATAAACCCTATAAACCCTAAATAAGCCCTATAAACCCTAGAAGCCCTATAAACCCTAAACCCCTAATCCCTAACCCCAAACCCCTAAACCCTAAGCCCATTTCGAAAGCCCCTGAGCCCCAACTCCGCCAAGACCGATCTAAGCAAAGCCAGAGTGCTGCATCTTTGACCAAGGGGACCGCTCCGTGCACTCCTGCACAGGTGTCTTAAAACCTAAAAACCTATGGTGATACCCAAAACCTATGCTTCCCACAAAACTTATCTACGGAAGCACTTGCTGTTGGGTGGGGGGGTGGGGGGTGGGGGCGAGGTGGCAGATTGAACTTTTGGACCTCAACGGGGCTGGGCTTGAAAGTCTACGCTAGGGTCGAGGTTGGGGGTGTTGGGTTTAGGGTTCAGGGCTCTAGGTTTTCGGGTTTAGGGCTTTAGGGTTTTAGGGCTTTAGGTTTTGGGAACCCAAAAAGCAAAAAGGGCAAAAGAGTCCTACTGAGAAACCTAGAAAAGCATGTTGAATAGCGACGCAGAATGCAAGGATCTGGCTGTGGGTTTTGGGTTGTAGGGCTTGGGATTTGGGCTTCGAGGAATCGCAAGAAACGGTAGGATTGCGTGGCTGGGTATGAGGCTGGATACAGTGTTTGGCCGTACTGGTACGCATCTACAGAGCAACGACTCAAAATACACATGGGTAGTTCTTTAAGTTACGGTGCCCTTTATTTAGGCTCCCTGTTTATAAGGGTGCCGTACTATAGAAAACTACCCACATCAAGCTGGGCGTTGGGGTTACATATCTCTCGGGGTTAAATGCTTCGGCTTACTTGAGCCCTACACTTGGGAACCCTAAACCCTACCGTAAGCTACCATAACCTACTTTTTTGTAGGTTCTGATTATAAACCCTATTAATATGGAATTTATAGGGACCCTACCAACAAGTAGGGTTCGGCAGCTCAAGGTAAATCTTTAAGCCCCAAGCCCTATAAGCTAAGAACCAGCAACTCTAAGGACCTTCTCACGATTGCCTTCTAGATGTCCGGCGAGTTGGGGCTGCAGGTCAGGGCTTAGGCTTATGGGTTGGTTTAAGGCTTACAGGCCTTACAAGGCTTAGGGCAAGTTTAGGGTTTAGAGCTTATATAGGGCTTACAGGGTTTAAGGCAAGTTTAGGGTTTAGGGTTTATGGTTTACCTAGTTTACCTCACCTCAAGCTGGAGGGAGAGTACTACAAGCAAGCTAGAATGGGAGGTCAAGACCAGCCATAAAACGCCCGACTGCTGCATGAATCCCAACCTCGAAGCCCGATTGACGACCGTGTTCTAACAAAGAGTCGCGCAAGTACAGCAGACACCTCAACTGGAACCCATGTACAAAACCAAGAAGAAGAGAAGCAGCAGCTTTAGACCTAAACCCAAAACCCTGAACTCTCTAACCTCGCTGGGTCGATCCACAACCCTACCTATAGTCTCCATTGTAGTTCCTTTGCTTGGTTTAACCAATTCTATATTAAGGATCCTAAAGGGTAACCCCAAAAAGGAACTACAATGGAGACTCTAGGTATATAGAACCAAATAGGAACACCAGATTGTAGCACACGCACTGATATACTATATACCCGTCCAAGTGGTGTATAGGGGTAAACCATGGGAGTGCACTCGAACCTTTTCTACACAGAGCACTAATGCAGCAGTCGTACATGCAACGAATGATTAAATACACGTGCTATTTCAACACCCCCCTCGCCGAAGCGCCGGTGCTGAGGCGGAAACAGGCACGGAGAAATCAGCTCGATGCACGGCCTGCCATGAAGGCGGCTGGACTGCTGACTGGCTCGGACGATACAGCAATGCAAAGCAAATTGATGCAATCACTGTCGAATTATTTTGCTGCGAAGAAGCGAAATGGTCG
>CAJNJA010054942.1:0-24731 GCA_905231915.1 Symbiodinium necroappetens | reverse complement strand
AGAGAGGGAGGGAGGGAGGGAGGGAAAGAGCAAGTCCCCTCTTATTAAGATCCTCTCATCCCCCGGTTGAATTGCCCGACCCGGAGACCCACACCTACTACAAGGAATGATATCTTCGTGCGCTGAGTTTGTGTTGAGGCCCTTGATGCCTTGTAGCTGGCCAGCTTGTAATCAGCTGTAATTCGTTTTTGTTGGCTCTAGTTGTGATTGTATTTGTCTGCCTGTCGTGCCCTATACTATGGCATTGCTCCTTCGAGGCATAATAAGCTCGCACAGCTTTAGTCGCTGCTTCGGCTGCGTGGTAGTCTACTGACTCCTGAACTCTGTTTTGCTAGTACTGGTGGAGGTGGATTTGGGTTGACGTTGAGCGACATCCATCTGTGATCAATGTAATCCCTGTGCTGCATACACACACATTGACGATTCTCGTATTTTGACACATGCGCATTGCCTGGAGCTTGAAATTTTGCTGCTTCACGTGAGCTGCAGGATGCACTGAAGAGCTCATCAAACCTGACGTCGGCCATGCATGCTGCTTCGAAGGAGGTTGCGCCGAAGAAATGCAAGACTTCACTAATTGGGCCCTCTGCCGTAGTTCTTTTAACTATGTTCAAGCATGGAAGGAAAAGTAGGCGAACTCGCAGAGCGAAGCTTAGTAATGGCGGTGGGCAGCTGTGCAGCACTTCGTTGTAATGCAGCATAGTGAAAGAAAGATATCCCTCATGCAGGTAGCCAGGTAACAGGTAACAAAGAGTGCCAGTCGTGCACATGCAAAATATCGTTTGGCAATGCTATGCACAGATGGAAAGACACATGTACACAAGGGCATTGTTTCAGAATACTTAGACTTATTGTGCGCCGGACATGTTGCATCTTGGATTTCTGCGTTTATAAACCCGTTCATGCTGTTCCTGATACAGCGAAAAGATGATCTCTTTGCAGGAAGAGGTCTTTATGGAACAGTTGGAGTTTGACCGAAATGGGAGCACAGGGTGGGGGTAGCATCATCCGTTTGTAGAGTACGCAGTTCGGAATGGACGTCGTGAAAGAAAAGGTTGTGGAAACATATGACCTTTGCAGTATGTCAGTGTGCAAAGGAAAGGAATACACGGTCGGAAGTTATGCTTCAATGGAAACGTTCCTTTATCCAGCGTGTAGAAGCGAACTTGTATCGAATCTGCTGTGAGATTTCGGCGTTGCACGCGACGATGCGGGCCGCGACCTCCAAGCAGCTGTCGACGTCTGCGGCAATTGAGCGCAGGAGGGACCAGAAGAAAGCTGAGGTAGTCATGACTTCGCATGGCTCGAAAGTTTGGTAATGTTTGGTTCTGCTTCAAAGTATTGCTCAAAGGTGCCCATGTCTCCGTCTCCTGAGTCCTCAATGACCTTGTCAGGGCCGCTGCCTACGCCCTGGACATGAACAGGGTCTTGCGGACCGAGACGCACACTCTGGGAGTCTATCTCCGGGCTTCCTCGAACAGTCGGCTGCTGGCTGAAAGAGTTTTGCTTGCGGGGTTTTATTGGCTTTAGCCAGCGCACATTCGAGTTGCATGAGCCCTGTCTCCCAGGCTTTGGCAACGGCGACTATCAGAATTTGGCGTATCTGGCTTGCAGGACATCCACTGTAGGGAGCTGGAGCACTATCGGCAACACTAAACTTACGAAGAACAGAAAGCTGTGATTCCCGCTGCATGTCCTCAATTTTGGCGGTCATAGCTTCACGGGGAAGGGGCTTGCGGATGTGAGTTTCAAAAATTCGCTGTCCTGGAGCATGGGGAATGCATAAAGTTCACATTCAGATTGCTTTTTGCGAACTTTGCGCAAGCGCTTCAGGCGCGCTTACGCCCCAAACGCTAAACCAAATCCGGCCAGCTGTGTGCACGTGCAAGAGTCGCAAACCGAAACTAACGTGTTTGGCTTCGATATCAAAGACCATCCTAGTTTACGAGAGCTCCTGTAGACGACGTGCTAGGAAGATGTCCGTCGCCTCTCTTTAAGTTCTGCTCTCCGTGCACTCGACACGCTCTGGTGGACGCTGCGAAGCAGCATTGACCGGCACCTCGGTCTTAGAACCTACAACGATTTTGACATGTTATTTTCTGTTGAAGAGCCTGTATTGCAGCTTTCATCACTGTCTAGTACTTGGACTACTTACTATGTTGTTTCAATTTCTCAGTCAGAAAGTGTTTGCTTTGACTGTTGGTTTCCTGGGATACCGCCAAAACTTTGAGGTACTTGGACTCGTACGAGCAGTACTTGAGGCCGGGCCTTGCAGAGGACAGAAAGCAGTGGATGAGTGCTCCCGTTTCTGACAGGTCCTTCCAGCAGGCTGTGCAGCTGCTAGAGACGTACACGCAATGCAAGGCCAGCTTCCAGGACCTTCGCTGGGCCTACACCAGCGTCCGGCGGAGCCGGGCAGCCGAGCAGCGCATCTTGCAGGAGGCCTGGGCCACGGCAGAGCCCACTTTGGGGCTCATTGCTGCCCAGATCTCCGACACCCAGCTGCTTGCAGAGCTCGCAACCAATGATGCACGCCAACTCCTGGACTCGCTGGTACGAGATAGCCAAGGTCATGAAAGTCAGTTGTGCCAAGGGAGTGAGGCCTTTCTCGATGCAGCACAGGAAGGGCTCGCTAACGGCTTCTTCGGGCAAACGGTGAAGCAGTTGGGAACGGCTTTTGTGGAGATGGCACACCTGCACCAAAGGCTCGGCAGATTTCGGCGGGATGCGTTGGAGGGGGTCGAAAGCTTCGAAAGGTGGTTCACTAATTGTGTCACACGATATGCGGAGTCAGCTTGCAGCACTACGCACTCTCGGTTCACACAACTAATTCCGTGGGACAGATCGTGTGCCGGAGGAGAAACAAACTCTTTGCGGAGACAGTTGCAACTGCCATTGTGGATTCAAGTTGCGGTAACACAAACCACCTCACACAACTACAGCAAACTTACGTGGTGCTGTCGCTGGTCAGCACGACTGCTGTCGTTGCAGGTGTGTTGCCGGTCGACAGAAGCTGCAGCCGAAAAACTCTTCCAAACGGTGACCCATAAACGGGTCCCAGAACGGACCCAGTGTCTTCAACAGAATCGGTCTCAATCTGGGGTCCCGTTTTGGGACCACGCAGTGGAACCCGAATGTGGATCCAAACTTGAAGCTTTTTTCACCAGCAACGATGATAAATGCAAGCACAGCAAAGCGCTGCGGAAACGCAAGCCACCCCTCACACAATTCAACATCATGCGGCTCTGTCACTAGTCGACGACTGCTCATGACTCTGCCTGTCGACAAACAAGGACTGGGAAAGACTTCCAAGCTGCAACCCGCTTATCGGATCAACCCTGGCCCGGGGGCGAGTGTGCATTCTTCTAGGGAAACAAACTCGGGCTGGGGCCGGGCTGGGGTGTGTTCTTTCTTGTCGAAAACTCTGGCCGGGCCGGGCATGGGAGTGTTTTTCCCTCGCGAAAACAATACGCACAAGCTTGGGTGGGGGGGGTGGGGCAGTCTTTCTAGGCGAAACAAACTCTGGCATGGGGGGGCGAGGCGAAGCAAACCCTGGCCCGGCTAGAGACAAACGCCGCACCCCCAGGCAAGGGTTTGTTTGGACTAAGAGAAACAAACTCCGTCCTTGTTGGTTGCTGGTGCCTTGGCGAGAACGCAACTCGCCAACCGGTAGATGCCATGACCGATGCGAAACAAGCTCTTGCTGCTTTTGGACGACGGCGCTACAAGCTCGGGCCTGGGCAGGAGGTTTTCCTCCTGCTGGTAGACTTGGGATTTGAAGGGTAGTTTTGCGCTTAAAAACCGGCCGAGAGACTCCACAGGCCGGAGTTTGTCTTGACCCTAGTAGAGACAAGAACAAACGTTTGCGGCAGGCGGAGTGTCGTGTTTCCTTCTAACTCCCCCCCAAACACAAATCTCGCCGGAAATGGTTCGTTTCTTGTCCAACAACTGCCCTAGCCGTTGTTCTTCACCACCAACACAAATTCTCCTGACCGCAGTCTTTCTTGCCGAAACCAAGATTTGCAACCGGAGCTTGACTGTTTCCTCCCTCCCCCTCTCCCAAAACCGACTGGCGTGATTCTAATGCTTAGCCCTCGAACTCTACAGCTGGAGGATGATTAGATCTTTAAACTTTGTGTGATTTGCTACCGATTCGCCTACATGTACACTTGTTCGCTTGTTAGGGTTCACGCCAACTTTGTTTCACTGCAGCTTGACTGCTCAAGACGCACTTTGAGTGACGTCCAGGAAAAGACCCGCTTGCGCTAAGGAGCGTAGGTGTTTCCTTTTGCCCTGTGCAGTTAACCTAACGGCTTGAAGCTCTGATCGATACTCTTGCATAGCCGCTTGCCTTGCTGCTTTGCCTTTTTTTGTGCTTTGGGGGTCAGCCGATAAGCGCCCTGCTTTGTGACCCGGTGTTAAGTGGAATCCGGTTATCAGCCTAGGCCCTCGTGCTTACTGGCTGGTCACCATTGCACTGCTGCTGCCTCCGCCATGCACCCGGTTCTCCGATCCAACTAGTGTTCGATCACCACTGATATCCTGGCAACACCCCGAGCCCCGTTCAGACCGGTGTGACGATACGTTACCGAGAAAGGATGATACCGATCGGCTCCCCTCGTGTCCCTTCAACCTGCGGTTCTTCACTAGTGACGCCGGTTGCTCGGAACGATGACTCTGATGCTGGTGCTCATGCAGCCTGCCTTGCCTCGCCTGCCACGCCTGCCTGCCACGCCGCCGCCGCGCCGCCGCATGCCAAACCCTGCTGCCGAGGTCGATCAGAGTGCCAGCGATTTCCCATGTGCCGCCTTTGCCATGTCCTGCTGCTGCTATCGATCGCATTTTGCCTGCATTGCCTTGCTCTTCTGCGACTGCTGCGAATGCTTCCGCTGCTGCTCCGCACAACTCTTTTTCCACGACCGACACATACCAGTCCCTCCGGGGGAATGTTGAGGGCGCCCGAGCCCTCTTCGGGCCTGGGCAAGACGCATGGGGACGTTCGATAACGGACCCATGCTATCCTCCTGCTGCCGCTTCCGCGGCTCATGGGAGCAGCACCGGTGCACCGATATTCGCACCGCGTGGCTGCGCCGGGGATATGCGCGCCCTCGATACGGGCGATGCTCCCCGTGAGCACATTTTCGATCCGGATGGCGGATTTCTCGATCCCGGAGCTTCCCGACGCATTGCCAACGATCTGGCACATGTGTCGCGCAGCGTCCAGGGAACACAGGCAGATCTTGAGATCTTGAGAGAGGGAATCGCCGATATTTCCATCTCCCTCGAAACCCGTTTCGAGTCCCCATCCTCGTCCGACGTTCCCATGTCAGATTTCCTACGATTCTCGCTCAGTGCCGAGTGGCGTTGGCCCATCAAGATGGTATGACGCCATGCTGGGACGATCGCATGTCGAATACCCCGCTAATCATCATGACACTGTCCTGAGCTCGACTCAGACGTTCACTATCGCCCCTCCTGCACCGATCACTGGCAGCTGCCAATTCTGACCTATGCACTTTTGCTCCCGTTCCTACTCGTGCTCCGCACTTCTCTGGAGGCGGTTCCGCTGGCCCTCCGAATGGCAGTGGCCCACCTGGTGGAAATGGTAATGGGAACGATCCTGTCGGCTCTGGTGCGTATGGTGGAGGTGACGGTGGCAGTCGTGGTCCGAGTCGCGCTCCTGGAGGCGGTCCGCCTGACAATAATGCCCCGTGGTGACGACGGCCCCCCTGGCGGTGGTCCGCCGGATGGAGGCCTCGATCCTCCATCAATGCGACCGTCCGGACGACCTGAGACGTTTCAGTGCGAAAGGTGTCAGGAGCGATTCTCCGTCGACCTTCGACGAAACTGTGTTGTGTGCAAGTACACATGCTGCAATACGTGCTGCCGAGATCCAATGCGGATTTGCATCGTTTGCATCGATCGCGCAAACGGAGGCGTTCCTGTTTCCGACGGGAACTCCTCGCAGCAGAAAGGCAGCTCGAGTGCCACTGATGACAAGAAGGCCAAGTGCAAGACGTTTCGTCTTGAACCCGAGCCCGATCCTGCACATCTTCGGCGTTGGATTGTTGACATGAAGGAGAAAGTTGCGAATGCGTTCGCATACGATCCAGTTTATGCTCTGCAATGGGTTGATTTTGTCGATGGGTCGCGATATGAGGACCTCATCGAGGAGTGCAAGTATGGTATGCTTGAGAACGAATGCAACGCTGCTTTCCGCGACTGCATCAAGTCCATTGCGCTGAAGAACAAGATTCAGACCGAAACGGAGCGTATGCACACTGTTGGCAGACGTCTTGGAAGCCGTCACATATTGTGGCTCCTTTATGATTTCTGGAGACCACATGTGACGGGTGATACGACTCTCAAGATCGTTGACCTTATGAACGTAAGCATTGATCGCTTCCGATATGGTGTTGAGCAGGAGAGGCTTGAAGCCTTCTGCGATAAGTTCGATCATGTTCTAGCCGGTATCTCTGTTGACCGGCCACCTGATCAGATGCTATGTGCTATGTTCTACGAGCAAGTTCGGGAAATGCGTTGTCTCGAACTCGATATGTCGCTCTGGGACAGAGATACGTCCGTGCGTAACTATGCCTATTTGAGGAGGATTTGCGCCAACGCGATATGAGTTTGTCGACGCCGACTCAATCAGGTAAAGATGTATTCCGCTGCTCGATCTTCGTCTGGCAGGAGACACAGCGCTGCTCCTGCGTCTGGCAACTACCGATCTGGATCCGGAAACCGGTGCTTCTCCAGAAGTCCCGGTCGCCGTGATTCGCGGAGAAGCAGTCCCAATCGGGGATCGTCTCCCAGGCGAGGATCGCCTAAGAGAGGGTCGCCGCGACGTGGCTCTCCGAGACGTAGATCCCACAGCCCCGGTCGGGCTGCTCCTGCGCCTACGCGTCGCTCACCTTCGCGATCTCTGCGAGGAAGCCAGATCCGTCTTGACTTCAAGCACTTTAAGTGCTCGAGAGGAAGCGGATGTAAGTTTTCTCACAATCTGAATGGACGGAGCACCTCGCCTCGTCCATTCCCTCCGCGATCAAAGTCACCTATCTCGAAAGAGTCAGGAATCTGTTTCTATTACGGGAGAGGTGCCTGCACCAGGGGGGACAAGTGTCCACACAAGCATACTAAGCCGAGCGCTCCTGCGGAGTCGATTCCCGCAGCAGCTCCTGCCCCTACTGAGGCTACTTCTGCGCACCGGGACGCCTCGGATTTTTAGAGGGGGCGTGCCGCTACCCTCAGGCAGCTCTCGCACCTCCGTGTGAGCACTTCTCAAACGCCTGCGTGGCATCGATCGATCTCGCATGTCCTGTTCGATACGCCAAGAAAGTATCATTTGGAGATACTGAGAAGCGCGTTGTCAAATCATCCTTTGGTGAAGAAGCCCGTTTTGAGCCTGTTACCCGCGAGCGGAATCTGAACTATTCGTGGCCGGAGGAAATCCGAGGCTTGAATAGTGCGCGGGAAAGGCGTAGGGCGCATATGAAGGCTGTGATGCGGTACGAACAGGTCAAACTTGATAATCTTGATGCGAAGATCTTAGGCAACGATGCTTGCGTACTCGAGCTTACGTTGTCCAAGACGAGTGCTGCTGAAGTGTTTGCTACTGCTGTGAACTCTGTCAAAAGGGTTCGGAGGCTTATGCTTGACTCCGGTTGCGGTATCGATCTGATTGGCTTAGGCGATTTGTCGCGCGATGAAAGAGACTTGGTTGTCCAGAACTCGAAGATCAGCCTACGTACCGCGAATGGGAAGACCAACACCAAGGGTCTTGCGCACATGCGCGTTAATGGGTTGAACGAGCTTATTTAAGCTTATGTGCTCGATAGCACGCCTAGTCTGCTGTCTCTTGGGAAACGGTGCCTGGAACTCGGATATCGATTCGTCTGGGAACCATTCTGCAAACCCGAATTCTTCGATCCCGATAAGAGAAAGATTCCGATCGAAGTGATTAATATCATACCGTATTTGACTCCTGTTGAGACTGAGGTTGTCGCGGGTCGATCTGATCTCCCGCGAGTGTACCCCGCTTTGCCAGCACCCATCATCCTGCATGAGAATGTGGTTGCTGCTGGTGAGGCTCCTCTTGAAGATGATGATTCATGGCTTGAAGAGCTGGAGAAAGAAGGCGAGAGGAAGAGAAGTGAGCCGATTGTCCCGACAGACGGGAACAAGGGCCACACGATAAATCGAAGCCTCGTGCCCCCAATCCTGACCATGAGCCCCGTGCTAGGGATCTCAAGCCTGAGGCACAGTCACTCAAGCATTTGATGACACATCTGCCCAAGAAACGTTTTTGCGATATGCTTGCCAACGTGCCAAAATGGAGAACGTCAAATCGTTTCGCCAGGACTCACCTCGCGATAAAGGTTTCAAGTTTCAAGGAGTTTGGTGAGCATGTTACGATCGATACTATGGTGTTACATGGATTAGGAAACAGAGGTAACAACGTCGAGACGGACGCCATTGTCTTTTACGATTTGGCAACAGGATGGCTTGAGACTGTACCTGTCAAAAGCCGCAACAACGCGGAAACGCTCAGAGCATTTCACCAGGTCTTTGGTAAGATCAGTGATATCAACTCGATATCTGTTGATACTCAGCGATCATATGCTCCCCCGAACATTCGTGAAGTATATTGTGACAAGGCAAAGGAATTCATTTCCGTCTGCAAGAGACTGGGGATTCCTGCCGAGCACTCTACTCCGGGAATGCCTCGGACGAATGCGGTTGTTGAGAGCAAGGTGAAGCTCGTATTGCATGGAGGACGGGTTGCGCTGAGACAAGCTGGTCTGGAGGCCAAATTCTGGCCGTATGCCTGTAGGCATTTCTGTCTCGCTCGCGACATCGAGATGCGCGACGGATCCTCGGCATACCAAGCCAGGTTCGGAATCGACAAATTCGCTGGCCAAGTTTGGCCATTTGGGTGCCTTATCGATTTCTTTCCTACCCCAGCTCGCAAGAAAACCCGTCGGAACAATGCTGATGAGGTTGTGCTGGGAGATGGAGAGGAGTATGCTCTTCCTGCCGATCCTGTTGACGCTGGCGAACTTATTGATGTCGAGGTAACGTTCGATGATGATGGTTTCGCTGAATGGTTCGATGCAGGTGATGAGGACCACGACGGTGTCGATATAACTGTCGATGGGAAAGGAAAGCTCTCGTCTTACCAGCGTGCTGGGAAGTTTTCGCCTACCAGCAGACCTGGTATCCTTCTTGGATACCACTTTGAAATTGGTGGGAAATGGAATGGCGATTATCTTGTCGCTGATCTCGAAGATTTCAACCGAGACGCTGGTCGTGCCAGCGTTCACCAGGTGAAGCGAATCTATAGCTCTCCAAAAGAGCAATGGACCTTCCCGATGCTAGCGATCTACGATAAACGGTCGCGCACCTCATGTATTGACGATCCTGCGATGCAGGCTGTCACTTATGAGAAACCTGATCGCACTCGATTTTCCGATGAGTTTGATGAAACTGAACTCTTTGATTTCGATCAGGATCGCCAACTGTCCGATGAGGAACTAAGGAAGAAACGTGATGCCGAGTCGCATGCTGAGTCTTCTCATGGTGGTAATGTAGATTTCTGGGATTATGATCCCAAGACTCACAAATGGACGTATCACGTCATTGTTCCTCGAAAGGCTATGGTTCATCCCTCGAAGACACCAGGCGCTTTGGGTGTGCCGCCCAATCGAGAGAAGCTGTCATCCGTCCGAACTTCCCATGTGCAATATGCAGGGAAGTCTCCCGCTACGATAAGGGAAGAGATGTTCTCTTTCGAGAAGACTCGATTGATGCAGTTGAGTCAGTTCTATGACGAGGGATTCACACCCAAGAAGATGCGAGTTGTGAGGTATCAGGGATCAGATGTTTATTGGTTACCACCAGGATGCGCCTCGTGTTGAGCGTCGATATAAAGGGACGAAGAAGCCGAACTCGATCGATTCGGATTCCTGGCGCAGTATGAATCGCGCAGAACGTGAAGGCTATGTAGAGGCTGAACGTCAAGAATCAGAATTGCAGGCCATGGGCCGCAATGATTCTCGTGATGCTGCACCTGTCGATATAGACTACGATTCGTCATACGAGTCATCGACAGAACGTCATGATAAAGATTACTGGATGCACGATGTCAAGGCTGGTACTGTGACCCGCTTTCATTTCGTTAACAGGCGGGCTCGCTTTGATGATCCGTCAACACTGTCCGATGCTCGAATCACTATGGCCATGAGCGATGGCACCGAGTTCACTGTTCAGGATTCCTGGCGCGCTGCCGATCCTCGACCGCTGCCTTGTCGATGGACCGGCAAGACCGTGTTCGTTACTGGTCGCCAACCGAAGGCGATGGTTAAGGTGAAGACTGTTGTCACAGGCATAACGATCGAGAAGCGAACTGCCTGCGCTGCAAGTGGATTCCTCGGTCATGCGCTGATCTCCTCAGCAGCTGTCCAAGTACCGGCTCGTTCCCCCACTAGAGTACAAAAACCAGTGTTCAGTTCACGCCTCCATGTGGTGTTACAGCACGAGTGCAACCTCTCAAGGGCACTGCTCTTGATGTGTGCCCCGCTATGTATCGTTTCAATGAGAGTTCCACCCTTGCCGATGTTGAAGTGTATAATCCGACCGATCACGACATCAACATCCCCAGATGTTCCGAGGTAGCCGTTGCTCAGTTCTATACCTCAGCCGTTACGGATGTGGATTTGAGCTCGAGATGAAGGAATCCCCTTGCTTAGCCTCTGCTCCTGCTGCGCCCGTGCCAGACACACCGCAACCTGAGGAGCACCCTTCTATGCCCAATCGAAGCGCGCCTTATGATCATCGCGCGTCCGATTCATCAGTGTTTTTCTACAGCGCGTGTGTGGCACGGCCGGTTGACCGGAAGGAGCGAGCGTCCAATCCCAAAGCCAAGGCCGCTCTTGATAAGGAATGGAACAAGCTTATCACCCAGGGATGTTGGGATTATAAGTCTGTGCGTGAATGGCGAGATGTGTCCAATGAAGCCATATCGCACGGTGAGACTGCTCACGTCGGACGCATTTTCGATATATGCGTTGAAAAGAACTCTGAATTACCAGAGTCCGATCCAAGTCGCAAGTTTAAGGGGCGTGTGGTGTTCGAAGGATGTCACGTCAAGGATGAAGGGAACAATTGGGCTATTTTCTCCGAGATCACCTCTTGCCCGGCAACAATGGAAGCTGGAAAGGCTGCCGATGCGTTCGGCCTGCTTCCAGGTCATGAGATTCAGGTTGCCGATGGTGAATCCGCGTATACCCAGGCCAAGCTCGGCGGTCCGCCTACATGGGTTCGATTGCCTAAGGATCGATGGCCGCCTGAATGGGTCGGCAAGTATCACGATCCCGTAGTGAGGCTTGTCTTGGCGTTGTATGGCCACCCTGATGCAGGAGGGTTCTGGGAACAGCACTGTGAGAAGGCATTGCGGTCTGTTGGCTTCGAGCAGTGCCCGGACTGGAAAAGTGTGTTCCGTCATCCTAAGCTGAATTTGATGCTTGTCGTGTATGTCGACGACTTCAAGCTAAGTGGGCCTACGGAGAATCTGGCCAAGGGCTGGAGTCTCATGGCTTCTAAGATCAAGCTTGAACCACCGTCTGCTATCAAACGATATTTGGGGTGTGAGCACGTGTTGTTCTCTTGTGATGTCTCTGGTCCATTCGATCCTCGTACGTCCTGGACCAAACACGAAGAGCCTAAGAAGCCATTCCCCGAGCTGACGTTTGGTGAAAATGCGATCACTGTCCCGCAGGGCTCCACAGGCTCCCGCAAGATTCGTATGATCAAATATGATATGCGATCCTTCATGGAACAATGTGTCGCTCGATATGTTGAGTTGTGTGGTCCTCGATATAAGGCCACCTTGCGGAGGGCGGATACGCCTTTCCTGGACGAGTCGCGTCCTGAGTTCGATGTCAACCCCGATAGTCCTGAGGTAAATCGTTTGATGGGCCATCCCAACGATTCGCCGGCCCCTCCGGGGAAGGGTGTTCTAGGGGACCGCTGCAGCTGTGTTAATGAAAATCCTATACGGGGCACGAATGGGTTACGATCTGATCCGTCCCGTCCAGGCTCTCGCCAGTCTCACTACCAAGTGGGATGGGCTTTGCGATAAGAAGCTGCATCGTCTGGTGTGTTACATCAACTCGACGCTCGATCTCAACCTTTATGGGTGGATTGGTGACTCGCCCGAAGATCTTGAATTGGTGCTTTATTGCGATCCCGATCTGGCTGGTGATCGAACTGACTCTAAGAGCACTTCGGGTGTGTTCATGTGTCTTCTTGGACCTCGCAGTTTTATGCCTCTCAACGCCCTGTCCAAGAAACAGACCTCGGTTTCGAAATCTACGCCAGAGGCTGAAATTGTGTCGCTCGATCATGCTGTGTATAAGCTCGGCCTCCCCGCTTTGTCCATGTGGGAGTACATGATGGGTCGGCGTTTTCGCCTTCGTGTCATGGAAGATCATGAGGCCGCCATACGTGTTGTGATTACGGGTCATAATCCTAACATGCGTCACATGTCTCGTACTCAGCGTATCGATATTTCAGCAATGAATGAGCGCTTTCATCATGGCGATTTCCTGTTCGTTACGTGTCCCTCACAGTTCGAGGCCGGTGATATTCTCACTAAGGCATGCACTGATGCCAAGGTCTGGGCTCGTAACCTCATGTCCATAGGTCATTTTCGCAAGGGAACCCTTGTCTCCTCTGGCATGCTATCTGCTGCACCTGTGCTGCATGCCTGCCCTGCTGCCCCTCCAACCAGGGGGGTACTTGAAACATGCGACACTCCCTACAATGCATTCATGAAAGTGCTTGTCGATCAGGGGGGAATTCAAATTGATGATCCACAAAAGATTTGCGATATCAACTGTTTGCACATTGGAAACGACAAGAAGTTTCACCTTCCTAGTGCCCGAAATATAATCTTACATTCGACCCTTCAGCTCGTAGGATTGGTATCTCGACCATTAGGGTCCGACCGTCGAAAACAGTGTGCGTTCTCGCAGTTCCTATAGGCGGATCGTCCCGATCCAATGTCGCAAGTCTCAAGAAAGAGGAGGGAAGAGTTTAAATTACATGGAAACGAGGCAAAAGAACACCTTGCTATCGCAGCTCGATCCGTTCTTTCTGGTGTATTCACGATCGTTGTCCTACCGAAAGGTAACCCACTGTGGGGTCGTGACTACGTCAGAAACTGGGCTGAGTCCTTTGATTTTGTGCCGGTTCGATTGTGCGCCTGTGCTGGGTCATGCGATTCACATTCATGGATTGCTGAGATTTTCATGCATGCCCGTTTTGGGCCGGAGTATTTTATGTTTTTCTCATGCAACAAGACTAAGGTAAAGCATGTTGCCAGTCAGGTGCTTCCAAGTGCTATTGCGAAGGTCATTATGACTCTATGTTCTGATGCTGCGTTTGGCTCACAGTAAGCCGCGATGCCGCTTGCTTAAACAAAGACGCAGATGCCAAGTCACACGCACTCATGTGTTCCAGTGTCTTATAGACACCGCACTGCGCAACCGACAACAAGGAGACCATCACAGACCTTACGACCCGACACTCACCATAGCCCTCTGCGCTCCCTCCTAGAAGTCTAGGCTGGTTGTAGCTGCCACGGGCTGCGAACTCCTGCGCCGTGCCGCGTTGATCGGTTCCCCGTGATAGGCAGCTGCCTCGATAGGCAGCTGTCCTTGATCGGGTAGAGCCTTCCCGATACTTTCGCATGATAAGATGCGACCGGCAAAGAAAGATTCCAATAGGAATAAGAAGGAGCCTGCCGATACGGGCTCTGATGTTCCGATGGAGGACGTTGAGGGTGCCACGATGGCCAAGGGCAGATCCGATAAGTCTGTCAAGAAGAAGGAGCATCAGCACCCTGAAATGGTTATTTTCAATACCTTCAAACGATGCAATCTCGATGACGCTCCCCGAAACCACGTGGCCAAGTCCATGGTGGAAGTCGATCGCACCGAGAAGCTGAAGCCGATCCTTACCAGGGCGGTGATCAGCCTGATGAAAATCCTGCACCCCGCGTTTATGGGGGGCAAGACACCTCCCAATCCTGTGACCGATATCATAGAGAGGTGCCAGGTGCTAGTAGCTGCGACTTTCGCCCGAACTGTCGTTCTATGTGCCCAGTCGAAGTCGCGCGAGGTCTCGATAGGTCTTGCCACTTCCATGCTTCGTCATTGCATGGCTTTTGAGGCTAAGACGCTGGCGCCTAACAGCAACAGGACTCGGATCGATATCCAAGTCATGGACCGCCTCGGGCCGCGTATGTTTCCATCCCCGCTTGCGTCATGGGGATCCCAGTTGTATGGGGCATCCTCCGCCACGGCAACCGATAGGTGGCTTCAAACGGATGTTTCGATAGGTTCCAACTTCCACCGAGGCAAGTTGCCCCAATCGGAGAACAGCAAGGCAGACGTCGATCAGAGAGTAGGCTTGGACATCTTCCGATGCTTCTTGCAGCTTCGACCTACACTTACCTTCTTGCCGGGTGGATTGTTGGCTGAGAAGGCTGAGTCTCGATTTCCGACTCTGCAGTCACTCACCGAACAGTCCGACCGACTATCCAAATGCAGAGCGGAGGTGGATGGGAATCTTCCCAAAGCCGATATCAATGGAATTCCAGAGGTTGCTGGCATGAACTGGGAAGTATCGCGCGATAGCGATGAGGAGTTGACGGGATGGCCAGCCTACTTGAGGCGCATGGCCGATGCCTTTCCTGACTACTGCGTCACTATTGATGATTGCTTGGATTGGGGAGCTGCGACCATCATGGCATATTCCGACGGCACGGGAAAGACTACGATCGGTCCCAACGATATGTGGACCTACGTGCCGCTCGCAGGCAGTAATGTCACAAATCCCGAAGATACGTTACTGCACGGCACCTCGCTTCGACACTTATGGTCTATTTTGGCACACGGAGGACTGCTTGGGGCCGAGTACGAAATTGATGACGGCTCTCTTAAGCCCTGCGTGTGGCTGTCCCACTCCGCCTCGGAGATTCGATCCTACGCACCATCATGCTATATTGGTGATGGATACTGGTTCCAGATTATGGCATGCGTTGACAAGAGCCTCGTTCCCGAGGGCGATCCTAATGTCTCTCGGGGAAAAGGGGGGTCGAAGAAACAGATCCGAGTTGCAACGTCTATGCTCGAGATATGTGGAATTGCGGTTCGGCCGCATCGAATCAGTGAGTACTTCACTTCGCAGAAGCAGTCCGAGACAAATCCGAAGCATCTCGTACATGGGTATCGATTTCTCGATCCAAAGGACTGTATGTCGACATCATGGCATCCTTGGATGGAGGTTAACCCAATCGATCCGCCCATAATTCTTGCCACTGGCCATATGACGGGATCTGTCTCGGTTGAATTCGCTCCATTCGCGATGACTGGAACTGGAGATGACGCGCACCCGGGAGGAACCGATACTCCTTCCGCGGGTGCTCAACTGGCAACGCCGCAACAGTCAGACGCCATGTCTGATGGCGGACACACCCCAGTCGATCTGTTTCAAGTGTCTGATATGGATGCCTGCACACGGGCTACCACAAGATGGGACTTCTCCGGTCAACCGAATCCCACGCTGACCGACAGGTCTCCGCATTCCGATCCATGGTTTTTCCATATTTTCAGAAGCAGGTGCCGCAGTTTGGAGAGGGCGATCACTTCCAGCTTCCGGCGCCGGCCAAGGCCACTCGCGCTGTCAGTGGGCTTCAAGAAAAGTGGAATACATGGTGCAAGGCGTACGAAAAGATGTTTCGTATCGTCTTCGGTCCGATAGCTATTATGCCCGGGCGATATGATTCCATCTACTACGACGACTCCGATACCGCCGCCGTCGTAAACCGAGGTCAGTGGACTCCCGCAGACGCGATGATCGCGGTAAGCGTTCATGGCGGATTGACCGTTGCCCTGATGGGCGCGACGATTGCGCACTCAGCTATGCCGCCAGCGTTCCCGATTATGGTGATGCGTCCAACCAGGACAAAGCTGATCATTATTCACGATGGAGTCATCACCTTTAAGAAGAAACAGACTACCGCCAGCAGCAAGTTCCATGATGGCGAGCTTCCACGATATGTGAAGGAGGCCGCAGCTCAGATGGGGCTAGGGGACATCGATGTCCGGTTGCTAGTCCCGGAAATGCCAGGTGATGAGATTCCAGGAATCAGTAACCTGCTTACATTGGCCAAGCTGCTGAACGCGGACCCAGAGAACGATATTCCGAACTGCCACCTCATCGTAGTATGGCGCGGTCTCATCCCTGGAACGCAATCAAAGGAATCGCTGGAGACGAGGCATTTCGATACGCTAATCAGGATGCTCGTGACGATCTAGAAAAGCTCAAACTCAGCTTCCGCACTGTCAGTCTATGCGGACCCATGTCGCCGGGTTTTATGGGCATCCCGAGCGCACCTAACGGAATAAGCTCCGTGATATCTGGAGTCGCCTTAGCAGTGCGAGCTTCCTGACAGTTTCTTTAGACTGCCTGCTCGAGGGGCTGCCCCTGGACTTCTTTGTCCGAAGATAAGGGCGTCATGGCGGCCCTCTGCAATCGATTTTGTGCCATGATCGCCCTGTCGGAGTTGACGAGTTTCTCTAAGCCGGAAGGCAACTTCCCGGAAGAGAAGTTGATCAGGCTCATGATTAACCGCACTCTTAAGCCTTCCGATCGTACAAGCAGCCCTGATCTATCAACGCTGCCGGACTCAACGAGTCAACCCGATAAGAAACCTTCTGAATCGAAGTGCGCGGAGCAGGCTGACTTTGCAGCACTTGGTCTTGGTGATTGTGAAGATGAAGACGAAAGTCAGGCTCCCGATAACAGAGTAAAGGGAGAGCAGCCCGCATCGCCGCCTGCACCACCGCCTGCGTCGCGTCCATCATTTTCGCCAGATCAATCTGCGAAGCCTGAGCACGTCGACGGTGAAGAAGATGATGCTCCTCCCAACGCCGATGTGGAGATGAAGGAGGAAGGTGCTGGCAGAAACGATAGGAAAGGCTCCGATAAGGAAAGGGACGATAACGTCAAAACTTTGGCTGCCATTAATGCTATGGCCAGCGCCAGCATTTCGACACAGTCTCGTCAACCGATTCAATCGATAACTAGCGCCAACAGAGCCAACCCTGCTCGGTCTTCATTATAGCCTGCTGTCGGATCGCTTCCGCCGATGCAGGAAACGCGAGAGAGCGATTACGGGGCGGTGGAAGGGGAAACCTCTAGGCCCCCGACTGCAGAGGCTGGTGCGGGATCGGCACACAGGCCGACTTATCTTGATCCGAAAGAGGTAAGAAAAGTCCACGCCGAACAGATGAGAGCTCATGTTCAAGAGCTCGCGGAAAGCAACGATGATGCGCAGGCCGTTCGCGATGTTGCCGATGGTTTCGCTAATCTGCTCGATCCGCACATCACTACCGATAACGTTCGGCCAGCTCCATTCTTCCCATTAGGTGATATGACATATGATGCGGTCGAGGAGAGATTGGTCGAAGGACGAAGAAAGGCCGATGCTAACAGTTTATTGATGAGGGAAATGCAGGCCGGACTACTCTCTCCCTGTCTCATGGAGCGCCGGACCGGGAATGCGGTATCAGCTCTGGACGCACGATGGGTGCCGGAGTACGGGAACAGGGGGGGGATCGAAGCAAAGCTGGGTGGTGTTATCACTTCTCTTGATGCTGCGATCGCTGGTCTAGCACACCTTCCCGTGTTTCATCCGCGCGTACCTACGGCGTACGCTACGGCTCGATCTCTATACTTCTTTGCGAAATCGCTGCAGACCTGTGTTCGACATAGGGGAATCGGCGCGGTACCATTCAACGGTATCGTCTTTCGAGAGGAAGACCTTGTGCCCCCTACGCGGGAGGAATGGCCCGATATGTTGGCCCAGACACCTAGAGCTGTCATCCAATCGATGAGATTGGCGATGGTTTCTAACATATCGCTCCGCGCTGGAGTGCGTGACGACCAAAAGATGCCGGAAGGCTTTGAGGTCGACCGCCGTCTTCCTGCGCTACGACAGAAGACCGATCCGCCTTTTGTCGATCTTTTAGCGAACGAGATGTCTCTTCCGTCGATAGAGCGAACTGGCGACGATCGTCTGGAGAAGGTCGAGCAAGCTATCGATATCAAGCTCAAGGCCGTTGTCAAGCGATTTGAGGGAGCTATGAAGGGCCAATTCAGTGATGAAGTGGCTGCATCCGGCAATGCCGCTCAGCCGCCTGCCGCCAGAGCTGAGGTGCCCGTACAGCAAAGTGCGGAAGCGAAGGCGAGCACCATACCGGTCGCTAAGGCGAAAGCGGCTGCTGAGGCCCCACAACGCGACGATATGGATGTTGATGATGCGTCCCAACAGGGCGAGCGCGCTGAGGCCAGCTCCGCGGCTGCCGCAGCGCCGGGAGCACCTCAGGGCGACGATACGCCCACTCGTTCTCGATATGCAAGTCCGCTCTCGAACACTCCGTTCCCAACCGTCGATACACAGACCGGAGAAGACACGGAGATGGGGGCGGAAAGCGAGGACGATGTTGCTTCTACAGCCGCGCCTGCAATTAGTGGCAAAGGCATTGTTGAGCCTACCACGATTTATCGATCAGATATGATGCCTGATGTGCCTGATGGTATCTCGATTGCTCCTACGATCGAGTACACGGTTGCCTCTGTACCTGTGCGTCTGCCCGATATGCGCGTACCCGCATATTTTTTTACAACCAAAGCTGAAGATGACTCTCTTTATGGGAGGATTCTTGAAAAGACTATCATGCCTCCGAGCGATAAGCAGCGCCAATACTCGCGTAAGATGCATGAGCTGTTCAGCATTCGACAGAACAGTATTATCTGTAAATCTCTCGATAAGGTTCTCGGCAAGAAAAATGGCCATTCTTTCTTGAGACCAGAGACGTACCACGAAAGCAAGAATGTCAACGATGGAGTGCTGAGCTTCACATCCAATGAGCGGCGCTACCGATCGATCGGTGGAGAGTCGGTTGCGTGTTCCAAGCTTACGAACGATCAGTCGACCCGGATGCCCGATATGAAGATTCCCGATCAAGCGATGGTCAACTTGATCCAAAGGTTGATGTTCAGAGCATGCACTCAGGCCCGGGAGTACCCACAAGGAGATAACGCTAAGGACCAGGACTCCTCGTCGGGCGTGCCTGTGTACTCCTACTACGATCCCAGTGGGATCATCCGATTCAATCCTACTCTTCTCGAGACCATGGAGAGAGAAAGGGTATACACGCTGGCCAATACGGGCCGCGGAAATGGCCTACTCCAGATGCATTTGTTCGATACAAGTGGTACTGTCTCGATAGTCTATCGTCGATAGTGGTGATGAACTGCATTAAGGAGATTGCGAAGCGTGACCATGGCCAACGATTCGAATTCTTCTACTCCAAGATTGCCGAAGACGGTACCCCTACTTTCGTTGGAGTACGTGCGGTATTTGGGTTCGGTCCCGATGGATTCAGCCGTTTCCGGAAATTTGTTTCCTCCAATCATGGTCCCTTTACTTACTCCGCTCGCCAGAGAAGCGAACGATCGAAGTACGATTCCGGTAATTTGTGATGCTCACCACCCCCAGTATGGATGGGGCTATGTCACGATTCGAGAGTTCATGTCATTCATGTATGATGGCAAGATCATTCCTCCCACAGGAAGCCTATTCACGATGCTATTGCCGTACCCGCCTGGTTCCGGGCAGAATGGGGCTCTTGAGGAAGTCTTTATGAAGACGCGATCCAAACCAGGGCGAGAAACGGTTAGCCCAAATGCCACCAATGCCGAGATTCTATTGCCGACAGGAATCGCAACCAACCGAATGGTGACATTCGCGGTGGATTTTCACATGATGGCTATGGGGCACAACCCGATATATTTCCACCATGCTGGATACTACGCCATGAAGGACGTGGTTCCGCTTGCATGTATGCCGGTGGCATACTATTCCGATACTGGATCGCTCCTATTCAACACTCCGTTCAAATATGTCGGAGGCCCAAAGACTGGCACTGGCCCGAAGGATAAGGGGCCCGATAGCCGCCCTGAATGGAGGCTTACCTCCTTCCCATTTTTTTGATCTCATTCACGCTTCTCACATCCTTTACTCTCACTGCTTGAAACTTCTCTGGTCTCTCTTCAACTTCAGTTGTCCCTTCATCTATTCTTTGTCTCACCGCTTCAGGTTCATCAACTTGTTCTTCCAAACTTCTCTTCGTCGGTGATGGTGGTGGTGCATCACCAGGAATCATCTCTTCTGAAGATGAGCTTCTATCACTTCGCCTTCTCGTTCTTCCTCTATGGCCTTCGCCTGGATCTTCACTATCATCGTTGTCATCGTTTCCTCTGCTCTCTGAGCTTGAAGGATCAGTTGCTGCTTCATCTGGTCCCGGGCCTTCGCTCGGAACATAATCTTCTTCTCCATCATTTCTCCCTTGCGGTGGCTTTGGCAGTGGTCTTCCATCTGCAATTGCTTCCAATCCACTTGTAGGTGGCAATCTTTTATTCTTCTTTGTCCTTGCCATCAAATGTTCTTGATTGTGGTCCCAAGGTGTTCCACACACTTGGGGCATTGTTTCAGCGTCAAAACGTTGGTGTACACTGCCGCATTGTTCGGCACTTGATATTTCCTTGTCTCGTGCTCACCAAGTTCATGTTGCTCACCATATCCTTTCCTACAAAGATTCCTTTTCTCCACGCTTCTCGTTTCTCTTTCACTTTCGGCAGTTGCTTTGCCAATACAACACTTCCCCATGGTGCTAGTGTTCCTCTGTACTCTCTGTCGAGCACAATTTCAAATGGTGTTTTTCCTTTCTGAACCACAAATCTATTCAGCAAAAATCCTGCGTGTCTTGCAGCCCACGGGTACAGCGTGCATTCAGATGTCACCTTTAGCTTCGCTTCTGTTTCAGCGTGGTACACTAATGTCTTGGACAGGTTCCTGACCGTTTGAACCCATCTCTCAACTTGCAATCCTTCATGTGCATCCGGGGGGGCATCCTGTATCTCTGTTTCCAAGTTCTTGAGTTTCCGGATTCCTTGCACCTTCTTCCTCAAAGATATCATAGCTGGTTCAGTGTCAGTTCTCAGAATCACCTTTGAGTTCAGCAACATGAGTACTCGACAAACTTCTTCAACCAAATAAGCTGTAGCATCTTTTGTCGGCACTGGTATCACGTGGACAAACTTTGTCTCCTGATCAACCATAACCAAGCTTATGGCTAAGGTGTCTTTCGGGTCCTTTGGATTCTCTTCATCTCTTGTTCCTGTAAACTTGAAGTCCATACTCACCAATGATGCTTCATGCTTTTTCTCAGATACCTCGAAGTTGTCTTCTCTGCTTCTTGTCGCTGTGCAACTTTCGCACCAATCTGCTTTCGGTAGATGTGTCAGCTCATGTAGTTTGGTTCCGGTCTCTTCTCTCCTACCGGTTTCCTCGTAAACTCCTCATCGATTTTCTTCGATATCTCAACCAATTCTTTGAGCTTGCTTGTAGCAGCAGCTTCCTTCATCCTCTTCCAAACCTGTGCTTTGCTTCCTGTCTTTCCTACTCCTAAAACCTCGCATGCTTTCCTCATTTTCCTTCAGTGTGCTTTCAGGAGTCAACTCAATTCCTCCTACATTCATCTTCTCTTCCATCGACTCTCCAATGCTTGGCAATTTCTCTTCAACTTTCTTTCTCTCTTTTTCTCTCTCAACACTTTCACTTCTTCCTTTGCTCTCATCCATAGCGTCAAGCTCCTTGAGAAATTCTTTCTCTTCCTTTTCTTTCTCTTCCTGAGATTCAATCGTCTATTTCCACATCCTTCGCCAGTGGATTCACATACTTTCCATACTCTTCCATTCCACAAGGTTTCCTTTCCATCATTGTTACCACAACGGACCATGGCTTGTCCGAAGTGATCTCCGCTCTCTCTCTCTCTCTCTGTCTCCCTCTCTCTCTTCCATTCCATTCCTCTGCGCACTCAAAGAACTCTAGTTCGTTCCATTTCACCTCATCACCATTGTAGGTCGTCAGCAATGTCGTCCGATACGGAAACGCTTTGATGTCATCCTTTCTCGGGTTGTACGTATACTTTGTATCCCAGTCGATTCTCACAGGCTGTCCACTTCTCAAGTACATCCATCCTTCTTCGTACTTCATTCCTTCCAGATCATCTTCAATCTCTTTGGTCACCGTAAGCTTCCTCACTGTCTTCTCAGCTTCCATGCTTTCAGCTTTCACTTCGGCTCTGTATATTCTCAAATCAGTCACCGTTGAGTTCCTGACAAACCGGATAGGTATCATCGTCTTTCCTTTCTTCAGATATGCTGAGTAAGCATTCTTGGGTTCTATACCCCATCCACATTTCCAAAGTTTACCAACGGCAAACAGCGGCTGCGTCACGTCTCCAAAGACAGCCGAGTCCTTGACCTTCACCGTCTTTCCATCAGCCTTTTGGAATTCGAATGTGATGTTTGCCCTTTGTTCAGTAGTCTTGATTGCATTTCCTTGGGCATCACGTATCACCAGTTTCAGCGCTGGGAACTCTGATGTTCCTAGATCTTCACTATAGTAGCTCAACGGTAGAACATGACAAGCAGCTCCACTGTCTAGTACGACTTCTGTCAAGCCTTCATCCCATACGTGGACCATTCTCACCGTGTCATCTTCACAGATATCTAATATGGGTCCTGTAATCGGGATCTCAACCATTTTCTCTCTCAATTCTTGCTGGCATCCTTCTACTTCAAATCCTTCAGCGTGACTGTGATCGGGATCTCAATCAGTTTCTCTAGCCATTCTTGCTGGTTCTTAGAAGATTCATACCACCAATCCAGTTCATCTTTCTCATAGTCTTCTTCATCACCCATGCTCATGTCACATACAGGAATTTTCTTCATCTTCAGCATTCTCACAGAACCTTCGTCGTCTGGCTCTCCAAATAATCCAACCAAGTCAACAAAATCTTCTTCTTCGTCATCAAGTTCTTCTATGATCGGCATTCTTCCTGTCTCAATTCTCCTCACTTGTTCTGAGCCTTTAGCATTTCCAGCTCTGCTGACGTTTGCTGTCTCTTGGTTTCCTTTCTGTGCTCCTTGCTGGTTCTCATTCTGATTCCACTCTTGGTTCCAGTTTCCACTCTCTTCATCTTCTCGCACATTTCGGATCTTTCCTTTCTTTCCTTTTCCTTTGTCACTCCTCCTGGTCTTGACCAACACTCGGATGAAATGTGACCTGTCTTGCCACAGTTGTAACACACAACACCGGATCCTTTTCCACCTTTTCCTTTGCCTTTGTCACCGTAGCCTTTGCTGTCAACTTGCCTCACATTCTTTCCATATCCTTTTCCTCTTCCATGTCCTTTTCCTTTTCCTCGTCCTTTTCCATATCCTCCATATCCTTTTCCTTTTCCTTTGTCACCATGTAGTCTATCCAGCTCCATCGGTATCGGTCCTTGGTACTCCTTGCTCGAACTACTTGCATTGTGCGGCTGCACACTCAGGGATCCTAAGATGTTTTCCGCAGACCACGTCTGGCTACTCCTTTCAAACTGCAGAATTCTCGTTCTCAGGTCCAAATACGTCGTGCGTTCGTTGATGTCAACCATAATGTGCTGTCGCAGGTTCTGCGGTATTCCCTTGAGAAGGGTACCGATTTTCAAATTGTCGTCGTACCGACTATTGGATAGTCGCTCATATTCGTTCACCAATTTTTCATGTGTCAAAACATAATCTATCAGTGATGCTCCTGTACTCATTGCTGGAAAACCAACGGGCGCTTGTGCCATTGCTAAGCTGTGTGATCTTGATGATGGTTCGAGCTCTGCTGTAAGTTTTCTCCATACTTCGAACCCATTCATATTGTCAACGCTCCTCAACACTTTCAGCGGTCGGTTTCTCAAGTAGCTGCTCAACACTGAGTAAAGCTTCATTCCTTGCACTCTTCGGTCTTCTCTTCCATCAAAGAACTCACTAACTAAAGTGGTGCTATCTATCGGCGTGCTCATTCCTTCAGCCTTCTTCAGGTCGTTCAGGTATTCCCAGTCCATGAACGCCAGGAAGTTCCGGAACGAAAAGCTCCAGTCGCTCCATTGGCTGACCTCCTCCTCTATTGTCGTCGGTGAAAATGCTTCAGGTGCCTTTAAGATTTTCCCGCCATATTCAAACGTCACACCGGCTCCTTAATTTCCTTGCCTTTGTGGTCCTTCAACTGCTTGACCTTGCCCAGCATTCACCCTTTCAAGAGCTTCTGTCAACCGCTCTTGCTGCTGTGCTGTCTGTGCAGCAACTCTCGCCATAGCTTCTGTCGCTTGGCCCAAATTCGTCATCAGATCGGCAAATTGCCTCTGCTGCGCATTCTGCGCCATTGCTTAACAGCTTGGGCAAGTCGTTCCTTTTCCGGCTCAAGGCTCCTTTCCTTCGGATACTTTCACTCTCCTCTCAGCAAGATGCTCTCGACGAATCTTAACTTCTTGCTTTCGCTTTCCAGCCTTCGCTGGTCACCGTTCAGCTTCAGCTGAGTGCCCCTTCGGGCCTTCCCTGGATCAGCTTCCTCAGCTACTGGCCTTTGCCAGCAGCTCCGCTACCATGAAAGTTTTAAATCAAACTTTAGGGTTCCTTGGATCACCGGATAACTCTGCTACTTTTCCACTAGCGGCGGCGGTGGGCTGTCTACGGTCTGTTCAAGCCTACCTTGAGCCTTG
>CAJNJA010054931.1:0-21091 GCA_905231915.1 Symbiodinium necroappetens | reverse complement strand
CTAAGTCCCATACCCTAAACCCTAATCCCGAAACCCTAAACCCTAAACCGCCTAAACCCTGCAGTTTGGTGAGCCTTGCTTTGGCGGAGCTCGGGCGCCTCAGCGGACGAGGCCCCGGGGTAAGAAACCCAAAGATCCGAAGTCGAATTTTCGGGCTTATAGGGATGTTTAGGGTTTTGGGGATTTTAGGGTTTTAGGGTTTTGGGGTTTAGGGTTTTAGGGTTTTAGGGTTTTAGGGTTTAGGGTTTTCGGTTTGGGGTTTATAATAATGGGCGTATAAGGTTCGGGCTTTGGGCTTGTGGGGTTTTAGGATGTGGGGTTTAGGGTTTGGGGCCTACTGTAGGCTTACAGGGTTTAGGGTTCAGAGTTCTGCGGCTTTGGATCTAGGGTTTTGGGTTTTGGGGTTTGAGCCTTTTGGGGTTCTCTGCCCATCGCTGTAGTCTTAGACGGGAATGGGGTTCGGGCTTCAAGAATCGGCTGGAACGGGGATGGGCATCACCAGAAAGCATACTTGGATGCCCATGGGGACTTTCTAAGTCGGTTATACGTAAGGTTTATATTTGGGGTATCTCCATTTCAGGTACTTATAACTCTACTTAAAACCTACTTACTAAGTCCCCTGTATGCACAATCCTCTTACCTGAAACAAGTACAGCCCTATAAAAATCCGCATAAGCACCCTAAGCAACTCCAAACAACCCAAAACTCCTGATCCTCCGAGAGAAACCAAATCCCAAAGGGTCCTATGAGCCCATTTTGTAAGAACGTAGGGTTTGCATATGTATATATATATACATATGTATATATTATAAGGAAATTACTATCATGATTTAGGGAAGTACACCCCGTAACAGTACATAGGGCCCGTTGGGAATATAACACCCTAAACCCTGAGTTACATAAAGGAGCTGTTCGCAAGGCCTTGCAGCGCTGGCGCAGGGGTTCAGTCGCCTGGAGGCGCTGGCGGCCTTTTTTGGGTGAGGTTTAGGGTGCAGGTGTTTTTGGTCAGGGGTCGGGGCGTGGTGTAGATTGTTAAGGGGTGGTGGTGCAGATTGTTATCCGCTAGTTTTGCCAATCGTATTCGTATACGTTTTGTAACTGGGGGGGGGGGGGGGGGGCCGTTGTTGTCATCATCGTGGTTTTATTCTCGTGCTTGCGTTGTTTATCTTGTCGTCATTACTAGGAATCTTCTTCATTCTTAGAAATGCTGGTTTTGTGTGAGCAAAGAGGGTTTAGGGCTCATGACTTCGGCCGTTTAGGATTTAGGGCTTCGCTAATTTGAGGCTTCGATTTCTGGGTTTTTAGGGCAGTTCTTATTCGGCCTTCCAGGGTTGCAGGTGTTTTCCGGTTTATAAGGGTCAGTGATCTGCGGGTATTTTCCGGATCATAGGTTCAGTGATCAGGGACGGTTTGCAAGCAAAGTTGGGATTGAAGTTTGAAGGTACCCTTTTTGGAATAATTTCAACCTCCCGGTTTCTGGGACTTCACGCCTTGGGACTCCAAGTAGCCTGTTCCGTGAACCCCATGCCCTAACCCTATAAGTGCCCAAAGGACCTACTAGTCACGTACTCGGGTTTCGGATAGTAGCTTTGTAGGTTAGTATTTAGAAGAGTATATGATTATTAGGTACCTGGGCTCTCATTCATCCAGGCCTAGAATCCCACCATGCGGCGAGACAGGGTCGAAGAGGGAATTCCCCCAAAAACACCGTCAGTGCTTTGCACGCCCCATGGTCCCGGGGCCTGCTCCTCAGGGTCCAAGTACCTAACAGTCCTATACTCTTCTGCATACTCACCCTCAACTTCAAGCTCGTATCTTTCGGCCTTGTGCCCCAACTATCCCCTAACCCCGACACCAGAGGGACTCTAGTAGCCCCAAGTGCTTTCTTTCGTGAATCCCAGAAAGTTGGAAGATGGGTTACGCCGAGGGTCCAAGTACCTAATAGTCATATGCTCTTCTGAATACTAACCTACAAAGCTACTACCCGTAACCCAAGTCATGATTCTTAGGTCCTTTGGACCCTTAGGATGCCCCTAAACCCTCAACCTCGTGTTGATGAGGTTAGAAACATCCTTGGCAGAAGCCTCCTCCTGTCAATGTGCAACCTGTTCGCGCTCTGCCGAGCTCGAGCCCCCTTTCTCCAAACAGGCAGGCGCTCTAGGCAGGCAACCCCAACCACAATCTCTAAACCCCCAAACTTTGAACCTTAAGCTGTAAACTTTGCAGCCTCAGCATCCCTCAATCTTAAACCCCAACCGTGAGTTTGCGCCGTGAGGTACCCCAAACCCTAAACCGACCCTGAGACATCGAAGCCCAAAGCGCCCAGAGCCGTGTAGACTCGGAACCCCAAAATGCCTCAACCAGCCTAAACCCTACACCCCGACACTTTAGGGTTTAGGGTTAGGGTTTAGCCTAGGGCCTAAGCCCTAAACTTTAGAGTTTAGGGTAGGCTCGCAATACCCTAAACACTAAAGCCTAGACGCTGCTAAGCACTCAGCCCTGAACCCGAAAAACCCGGAGCCTGAGAAACCCTTACCCTTAGCATCAAAATAGCCCAAGAAGCCGTATGTACTAGGGTCTTTGGGCCCAAAAACCTTAAAAATATGAGTCCTTTGAGGGTAAGGGTCAGAACCCAGAGACACCGGAAAGCCTGCGTTTGTTTACCTGGTTCGCCCAGAGGCGTCGGAAGCTCTCCATGTCTGCCTCACCAACTGCACTGACACTTTGGTTTTGAACTCATCTCTACTGATTACGATTGGTTTTTTGGGTCATCCACAATAGAGTCAATAGAGGATTTACCATAATAAGACCTATAGATTAAGGTACGCAAGGTAGTGCGGAACATGACTGTAGTCATCTGCTGGGGGCTAATGTTGCCTCTTTTTCAACATGTGCGTCTCCGAAATAGCCTTCAGGCAGGCTGCCTTTTGGCTATCTTACTTCATTAAGCAAGTTCCCGATGCTCCCTCCTTTCAAAACACCTCTGAATGAAGGTCATAAGTGTTGACCTCAAACTACCATGGCCTTCACAGCATCCAGTCTATGTATATGTGCCTCTCGAAACTCTGCTAAGGGTCCAACTACCTCATAGTCATAATCATATCATACATAACCGTATACTCTCCCAGGCACCTACTAGTTCGTAATTATTAGGCCCGGTGGACCCTTAGGTAAAGGCAATACGAGCATGGTCATAGCAGTTTCGCATGATTAAGCTTAGGGTTTGGTTTATTTTTTTGAGGGTGGTGCACTGTAGACCCCCGATGATTTCCCTCTTCGCCCATAGCAAGGAGTTTCAGAAGCATCTCCGTACTGAGACAGGCCCTCCGAGAAGGGGAGGGGGCTCAATCATCCAGGCTCTATGAGTCTATATACCTTCACACTGCAAAAGTTGAGGGTTTGGAAATTTAGGGTTTAGGGTTTGGAAGTTTAGGGTTCATGCCCGAACCCTACCCAGCACATTGGTCATTACACTTAGTGTGACTCGGACCTTGAACTGAAAAGCCGAAGGAAGTCTGTGATGGCGGTGTGGCAGCACTGGGGGCGCAGTTTCCCAGCAGCCTGAAAAGCCGTGGCCCAAGCTCTGCCAGTTTAGGGGTTTAGGGTTTAGGGTTTAGGGTTTATAGATTTTCGAGGTAACAAAGGCCAAAAATTCGGCCTGAATTAGGTTTGGGGCCGGATATTATCATCACTTTAGTTATATAGGGACTGTAAGAAGACAATTGATGGTGCCGACCCCTACACGGAATTGCTGAGGCATTAAGAGACTGGCTCCCAGGTGCTTAGGGTTGATGGCTTTAGGGGTTTAGGATGTAGAGATTTAGGGTTTAGGGTATTTAGGAGCTGAAAGCCAGCGGACCCTGAGGACCGCCATTGTGGGGGCGGCTTTGGTAAATAATGGCCCGCTACATGTTGATTTAAACCCTAAGCCCTAAACCCAAACCCTAAATCCTAGAACGACGTGCAAGAGGTGTAGGGTTTATTGGAGGTAGACTCCCAATACTTATAACTTATAGGGAGCCAGGGACTTTGCAAGCCTGGTAACTTGCTGTACAGCAACTAACGTACAGCCTCATGAAAATACATGAGGCGACTTACATGTAATTACAGGAGGACACGTACATTCACTTAAGTTACCTAAGTTAATGTACATGTATCGTTACTTATAGAAGTCCCATCTTCCCAAACAATCAATCCTCAAGGTCTTGCGTGCTTTGAGAAAGTTTGGGGGTTTCCCAGGAGCGAATCCAATCCGAAACTGTCAGCCTTACAGCCTTGAGTTCCGGCTTTCGGAACTTTAGGGTATTAGGGTTTAGGGGTTGGGGATTTAGAAGTTTAGGGTTCAGGGCTGTATTTCGGGACATCCCCTGAAAGCCCCAAGCCGTAGCTGGCCCGAAGCTCAAAGGTTCAGAGCTCCTTGCCGAGGTTTGACCCTAGACCTGGACGGCTGCGGAAAGATCAGCGATGCAGGCTTCGCAGGCCCCTCCCCTGCTTGATTGACGCTGTGGTTCCTAGTTTCAGAATCTCACGACTTTGAACCAATAGACACCTACAAGAGGGCTCGGAATGATTCGTGGATTGCTTCCCCATATGGTCTCTACATGGTTTTGCCGAGAGCCGTACTTTACCTCACGATGAAGGCCAAATTCGATAGATCGGGCAGCCTCACCCCTCCAGGCCTCTTTTTCGTTCAGGGTCGGTGCTTCAACAATGTAGGGACCTGAAGAACTGCCAATACAATACTATTTTGGGGCTTCCTTATAATTATTGTATTTATAGCATAATGGAGCCCCAAACCTGTTCGAATTTTTAAGGCCCCTAATGTACCTTTCGTGTCCAACGCTTTTTTTCGACTTATGGCTAGGACTCTGCCCAAGACTCTGAACTCTAGAGAACTAGGTTCCTGGCGGGTGTTTGGCTGCCAGACGGAAAAGAGTTCCCGTAAGAAGAGACGAAAGCTACATTGGGAGAGTAGAGGAAGTGCTCAAGAGCTTGGGGGGTGGTCTTCAGATGGTGTGCTCATTGACGCTGTGTTGAGGGATCTAGAATAGTGGGTTTTGGCTACGCCCCAAACCCGAAGTCCTAAACCCTAAACTTTCAACCTTCAACCCCATAACTAAGTCGTATAAGCCCTACAGGACATTACAGGACCCTCCCTGAGAGCTATCGATCTCTCGGCTCTGACACCCTAGGGTTTAGGTGATTAGGTTATTAGGGCTTAGGGTTTAGGGTTTATAGAGTTTAGGGTCTAAGGTTTAGGGTTTAGGGTTTAGGTTATTAGGGTTTATAGGGTTTAGGGTTTAGGGTTTAGGGTTTATAGGGTTTATAGGGTTTAGGGTTTATAGGGTTTAGGGTTTAGGGGTTTAGGGTTTAGGTTGTGAGGATCCTCCATGGTTGAAAAGTTGAACCGCCATAGCCACCGTGTGCCGCGATCCCAGACAACATCTGCGTTCGGATTCGGGCACTCCACGCCACATGGTTACCATAGAAGCCTAAATAATTACCTACACTTATACTGTTTTGGGGGTTCCTTAGCATCATTGTAGTACCGATGTACCCCAAAACCCTATTCTGGTTACTGCCCTTAGTAGTTGGAGTAGGGTTTTGGGGCTATATTGGTACTATATTAAGGCCCCTACACCCTAAACCCTATAAACCCTCAACCCTAAACCCTATAAGCCCTATAAACCCAAAGCCCTATTGTAATTACTAAGGCCCCTACATCAGTCGTTTTTCGTTTCTCAATTCCAGGTCTGAGCCAGCGGATGCCTCCCGGCCTCGACTCTCTGCGCTGCTACTTCTCAGGCCGGATCAGAAAAACCAGCTCAGGGGTTTATAGGGTGGTTTCCGGTGATTTAGGGGGTTTCGGGGGTTTAGGGTTTAGGGGTTTAGGATTTAGGGGTTTAGGGTTTAGGGGGGGGTTTCGGGGGTTTAGGGTTTTTGGGGTGGTTAGGGGTTGAGGGGGTTAGGGTTTGAGTTGAGGGTTTTGGGAGTTAGGGGTTTTGGAGGCTCGGGGTTGCGGGGTGAGTGTTTGGAGTGCAGGGCTTTAGGGAGTTAAGTGGGTGTTGGGGGTTGGGGTTCAGGGGTTGGGTTTAGGGCTTAGGGTTCAGGGTTTATAGGGTTTAGGGTTCAAAGGCTTTAGTTAGGAGGGCCCACGGCGCGTACTGTTGTTCCCGTCGCTTACCCTTGGAGTCGGGTTTTGCTTCGGCTGTGCTAGTAGTTTCTTGTATCAAGGGCTCGGCTCAGGATGTTGTGCACATGCATCTCCTTCGTGCTGAGGATGGGGGTTAGAGTCTTAGAGTTTTGGACTTTAGGACTTTAGGCTTTAGGGTTCAGGGTTTAGGGTTAGGGTTAGGGTCTAGTCGTCTGTTGGGTTCATTATGCGGGTTTCTGGGTCTTCAGAGGGGGTCTAGGCGCCGTATAAACCGTAATCGTACAAGTGGCAGGGTCAAGTTTCAAGGAGTGTTACCAGCTGCTTTGGAAGCGTATGTGGCTATTGGGGTGCCGGATTCTCTTTCAAATCCTCCAGGACTCATAGAGACGTGAACAGAGACCTGAGCTGAAGCTCTTGGAAACCCCGAGCCCTGTAAACCGCATACCCTGACCTCCACGTATGCACCCACTAAACCCTAACCCTAAGACCCTGAACCCTTAACCCTAGAAACCCTTAACCCTAAACCCTGACCCTAAACCCTAAAACCCTAAACCCAAGCTAGCAGGCTGCCCCAACGTGGCAGACGGGGGTTTCGCAGCGCTCTCTGCCGGCTTACCCGAAAGCTTGTCGTCTGGCTCAGCGAGGTTTGTCCAGCTGGGTTAGGTTCACAGGGTTTGGGGTTTACAGGGTTGAGGGTTTAGGATTTCGGGAGGATCTAGGTAGATTGTTTAGAAGACTGGATTTTGCTTCCTGCAGCCCTCCTTATAGCCCTCTTCGCTTTTGGAGTCTGAACATGGGCGATAGTTAGATCGTTTGACGGTGGGTGATTAGGGGACAATGAGGGCACAGTGTTCCGGAAGCTTCGGTTTAGGGTTTGAGGGCTTAGGGTTTAGGGATTACGTTATCGCAAACCCGCGGTAGGTCTTTGGATCCCGAGGTAGCTACAACCTCTGAATGGGCTTAAACCCCTACATGCGAAACGTACACGAACAGCTACCCCGTAAAATGAAAAAACAACTCGAGTCCCGAGACCCCACAGGCCAAAACCCCCAACGCCCCAAAGCCCGAAACTCCAAACCGAAGCCCCAAGCCCCGAACTCCCGAAGCTCAGGCGATACCTTGAGCTCGAGCCTGCTACGCTGACAGAGCCCTGGCGGCACCTCTGCAGAGCCCTTCGAAACTGCCCATAGGCCCCTAGGTAGTTCCTTTTTGGGATTACCTTATAGGACTCTAAATATAAAACACAAAAAGGAGCCACTTAGGGGCCTATGGGTAGCCCCAAAACCCCAATGAGGATCTAGAAGTTCAGGTTTTTGGGTTAGGGTTCTGGGTTCCTGACCATAAATACTCCGACCCTACAGTCCTGCAATCCCCACAAACCGCCCACCCTTAGCACACACACACACACCGAGAGAGACACACGCAAACAAAAGAAACCCTAAACCCTAAACCCTAACCACCCACAAGCCATGCAGGGTTATTGGGGGCTCCGGGCCGGATTGTTGTTTGCTTTGGAGGTCGGTGGGCCATATACCTTCTGCCCGAACCCCTAACTCTAAATCCTAAGCCCGAGCCGTAGCTTCTTGCTGAAGAGGCAGATTGAAAGGAGTCAACCCCTCATGTATACTTCCTAGTAGTAGGATCCTTTCTTCTCCCTTAACTTCAAGCTCGTATCTTTAGGCCTTTTGCCCCGACTATCCCCTTACCCCGCAAACCAGAGGGACTCTAGTAACCCCAAGTGCTTTCTTCTGTGAATCCCAGAAAGTTGGGAAAAACATGGGTGAAGGATGATTCCTGCTAGGATTCCTCATGCCTCACCTTACCCACAGGCCCCTAAGTAGTTCCTTTTTGGGAGTACCTTATAGGATTCTAACTATAAGCCACAAAAAGGAACTACTTAGGGGCCTATGGGTAAGGGCATAGGGATCGTCATGTTCCAACATTCTGGCTTCTACCACACGCCTTGAAGGAGCCGACCCTAGATGTTTTAGCGTCGTGGGCTTTAAGGGTTAGGGGTTTAGGGGTTAGTGCTTTCCGGTTTAGGGGTTAGGGGTTTGGGGTAGACCCTAAATCTGAAACCCCTAAACCCCCAAACCCTAGACCCTAAACCCCAAACCCTAAACCCTAAACCCCAAACCCTAAACCGCCCCCTCTCTGCCAAGAGCCCCTTAGGATGCTGGCCTCGCCGCTCTTCGCAACTCCTTGGCCTCGAGACAACTCCAGCTGAAGCTGGCCCCTTGGGCTCTATTTAGGGCTTAGGGCTGTTGGGGTGTAGGGTTTTTAGGGTTTTTAGGGTTTTTTGGGTTTTAGGGTTTTAGAAAGGGCTTTATTTAGGGCCAGGTTTATGGTGCATAGGGTTCAGGGTTTAGGACTTTGGGTTTAGGGTTTTGGGGCGTAGGGTTTGCGGTTTGGGGTCTAGTATGGAGGTCGGAATAATTGAGAACTCGTCGTAGCATTTCCTTCTGGTCTCCAACAATGACAAGTATGGTTGTGCTATACTCCTAATTGCTAGGTCACCGGATCCTTTAGTATAAAATGCAAATGAGCATTTCGGACTCCGCGTTTAGCTGCGCATCCACATCGTTTATCTCCGTTTTGAAAAGCTTTTACAGCTACCAGTTTCCATCCCCCAAAGAGTTCAGAAGGTCTGGGCTGCGCGTTGCAGCCTGTTTGTGAGTCCGTTTCCGTGTTGAAAAGATTTTACAGCTACGAAAGTCTATCCCCCAAAGAGTTCAGGGGGTCTTGGCTGAGCTTTGCAGCCTGTCTGTGAGTCCGTTTGCCCTTGTGTTCGACGCAGGAGCTTCAACACGGTACAAGGTCGTACCTCGTTTAGGATAACCTGCTTTTTTATGGCGACTGTGAGCCACCTAAACAGTAAGTTGCTGGTTTACGTTGTAGCAGTATACGCTGGCTTACATGGTAATATCGTATATTGGTAGTAACTATTGGCGTGCGAGGGCAAGCCAAGCTAGCCCGCGGAAAGCTCTTTCCCGGCAGTCCCCCATTCTATTGATTAGGGCCCCGAAAGCAAAGCCTTATAGCAAACCTTCTAGGAACTTTAAAGAACCCTTTAAGGAGCCCTTAAAGCAACCCTATTGGGAATTCTTAAGATCCTGAGATTGGCTGTCCCTAAACCCTAAACTCCAAACCCACCCTACAACCCTAAACCCTAAAACCCTAAACCACAAACCCAAAACCCCTAAACCATAAGCCCCCGAAGCCCCCGAGGAATGAAAGCTACTCCCCGGCATCAGGACGTGGCCTACACGGATGTGAACCCTGACCTGGCAGCAGAGCTCATAGGCGCAGATCAGAGCATAGACTTGAAACCCTAAACTTAAGCCCTAAAGAGCATGGTTTAAGGCTTAGGGTGTGGGGCACTATTTGCCTATCTTTGGGGCTTGAGGTATAATAAGGATTGTCGGGTTTAGGGTTTAGGGTTTAGAGTGAGCACAGCAAGCACGAAGTCGTCATACGATTGGAAGTTTCGATACCCAAAGCAGCGATTGCAGTTGTCCTCGTCCACGTGATCCTCCTCCTGATCTTTGTCATCTTCATGATCATCATCATCATCATCATGGTCAAGACTATCATCATCCTCTTCGTCGTCACCTTCATCGTCACACCTTAACCAGCAGGACGAAACGTCTTGGTAGTGGCGATGATGATGAGAAGGAGGATGAAGAAGAGTGATGCTGTCAGTGATGATGATTGTGATGATGACGATGATGGCGGCAAGCATACGATTGAATCGACGACATCAACATCTTTGCTGTTACCGTCGTCGTCATATTGTCTTCCTTAAAGGCTCAAAGTACCTAATCGTCATAACATGACTACATCCCCAAAGCCAAGTACCGTATTATTGGCGTCGTTCGGAGCCTTTGGTGTCCTTCTCCCCTTGCCACAACCGTGGCAGCCGGGGACTTCCCCAATTCGGTCTAGCATGCACAGTGATGCAATTCGGGTTGTGTTTTTAAGGGTTCAGGGTTTGGGGGTTGGGGTTTAGGGGTTGTGTGCAGGCACACTGTGCTCTCTGGCCCGACTCTCGTGGATGTTGAACTTGAGAGTCGTATTTTTGAGGAGTGGTGGTGGAGTTCTCGCTACACCCTTCGTCACTACACCCAAAGCTCAACGCATACAGCATCTCAGGTTCTTTGCTGCGGATGCACTGAGGGTTGGCAGTGCTCTGGGAAGTAGACATGTGTCCTAGCACATCGCCCCTGAACCGGAACCGTTTTAGGGTTTAGGGGTTTAGGGGTTTACGGTTTAGCCGTAGCCGGTTTAGGCTGTAGGGTCGCCGTAGCCCTTCAGAAGGCAGAGTGATCTGCGACACTCTCAGAACCTCCGTCTGGCGATGCTCTGCTGTAGCCCCAGCATACTGGTGTTAACGAAGGCCCTTCACTTACCAGACCTGGAGCCTCCAACCC
The DNA here is from genome assembly GCA_905231915.1 of Symbiodinium necroappetens. Classification (NCBI taxonomy): domain Eukaryota; class Dinophyceae; order Suessiales; family Symbiodiniaceae; genus Symbiodinium; species Symbiodinium necroappetens. Next base: position 10,507 of record CAJNJA010054931.1, on the reverse strand, counting down.
CCTTTTTTGGGACCCTTACTGAACCCTAGCAGCAAGATTATAGTATGTGATGGTATATTGTAGTCTATTATAGTCAAATTATAGTATATTATATTACAGTATATTATAGGAGGCTATGGTACATAGGAGATTTCGTAAAACAAAAAAAAGAGAAAAAAACAGAAGTATCGGCACAAGCCGCAGGCAATGACAGCAGTCTGGAGACCCTCCGCCGCTGGCAGCCCAGCGTCGAAGCTGCGCTTGCCACACCGCTCTCGGAGGCGTTGCTGGCTTTTCGAGCTTCACAAAAAGCCCCGCACGAACAAACCTAGATCATAGCGGAAACGATTCTTAAGGTTTAAGATTGCTGTCGGGATGTAGGACCCTGCAGCTTACGCAGATGATGTAAGCTTCCAAAGCAGGGTACATCTAGCTCTTAGAAGGAAGCTTCTGTTCCTCAATCTCCGGGTTTCACGGCTGATGGGTCGTACGAACAAACCCCTACCGTTTCCATAAACCCATGAAGCCCTGCAATCCCCTACAATGCCCCTACAACATCCCAAAACCCCTTGACTCCTCATGAAGTCCTATACAAACCGCTTAGCCTCATAATCTCGACCCTTACTAGAAGTACCTATTTTCCAGGCCCTTGCACCCCTAACCCTAAACCCCTGGCGCATCTGGAACTTGGACTTCTAAAACCAGTATCCGCAAAGAAAGGACCTAGTTTTAGGTCCTTTGGACCCGTAGGGTAACAGCTCTACACAGGGCACTTGGGTCCTGTTTTGCCAGGCACCTGAACCCTGTACGGCAGCGGATGTTGCTGCTGCGGCGACCGCTGCCCCACCGGCTGAGCCACTGCTGAAGGCCTTCGTCCAACTAACCCTAAACCCTATAAGCTTGAGGGAGCTGAGGATTTAATTAAAGCTTAGAGTTGGTAGAGTCCTGGTAGAGGTTGAGATTTTTTGTTAGTTTCAAGTGTAGTCGATTCTGAAAGGAGTTAAGGGTGCGGGGGTTCAGAATTGAAATTTAGGGGTACTTCTTGTAGGGCTTGATGATTAAGGTCTTCTGACTGACTTTTCAATTGTAGTACATCGGGGCAGATACCTCGAGGACTAGGGTTTGAAGTTTCAAGGGGTGTAGGGGCTTCGGGGCTTGAGGTTTTGATTGAGCTTGGGCCTTTCTGGTGTTTGAGAGCTATGCAGCTTGGGCTTGTTTACGAGGTGTGGGGGCTTTTATCTGTATGTGGTGGCAGGGGGCGGGCTTCAACCAACGAGCTGGGGACAGATCTCTCATTTCAGAAGCTTTCAGTTTAGTTCGGGTGTACCGACCCGTCCGTCCCTTTAGAGACGGTCGGGACAAGACGGTAAGGGTCTGGGGTTGTGGGCTTAGGCCCTGGGTTCAAATCCGAAACCCCCGAACGTGCAGGTTTCCAGGGGATGTGGCTCTCAGTGGGTGCCAGCATGAGGTTTGAATTTCCTCACAAGCCACCCCCGCACTTCCCCACCCTCCGTCCCCTCTGGCATGTTTCTGGACTGCTCGCACTTCCACGTCCGTTGGTAAACCCTAAACCCTATTGAGGTACTCTGGGGTCAGAGTATATATACTTGTCTGCTTGAAGGCTCGGTGGACTCGGTCGTCGCTGGGGTCCGAGAGTTTTGCGGTCAAGACAACGGCTTCGCGTGTTTAGGCGTCAGGGTTCAGGGAACTTTGGAAGCAGGTTGAACTGGACCTGAGGCTCGCAAACAGAAGTGAATAGTGGTGTCGCAATTCTTGCCAGCACCATTCCCTTCTGGTCCTTGTTAGGATTATGTATAGTAAGGTTCCCAGGCCACTATCCTTCGATCCTCCATGTAATTTAGAACCTATAGTAAACCCTGCACCTAGGGGTCTACACCCAAAATATATTCTAAAGACTCGGCCCTTAGCTCCAAGAACTCACCAACAGCATGAGTCTCATCAAACCCTAGAAGCCTAGGGCCTAAGCCCCAAGCCCTACAAGCCTATGAGCCCTGAATCCTAAACCCTGAATCCTAAAGCCTAAACCCTAAATCCTAAACCCTAAACCCTAAACTCTAAATCCTAAACCCTTAAACCTAAACCCTAAACCCTAAGCCCAACCCAACACGATTCTCAACCCCAACTCCTCTCAGGCGGTCGCCACGTCTCCCGGGCGCGAGGGTTCGGAGATCAAGCGGCCCTCCGTGATCGAAGTTCAGCTGCCCAAGGTACGCCCAAAGGGGTCCTAAGTACCTATTGGGGGTGGGGGTCCCTTTAAGGGTTCCTTCAGGGGATCTATACGGGTTGCTGTACGGGGTTCCGTTATGGGGAATACTTACCCACAGCAGAATAGGATTTCCTATATGGAAACCCTGCCCCTAACCCTCCAGGCACCTGCTATAGAGGTACTAGAGCCCGTAGGGCTCTATATAGTGGGCGCCTGGAAGGTTAGGGTACATTCTACTAACAAGGGACTCAGCTTTGGGACATAACGAAGGATCCCCCAGTGGTACCCTTTTACTCTTGTTCGTTTAGGGGCCCCCTGTTAAAACTGAAAAGCAGAAGAAGGGTGCCGTTGTTGCGAAGGGGACAATGGGGAACCCATTGTAAATTGGGATCCCTGAGCACCTGGTATCCTATATCATGTGTACCAAAAATCTTGAAAAACTGCAATATACGCCCCAAACACTAAATCCGAAACCCCATATGCCTATATGCCTATATCCTATAAGCCCTAAACCCTGAGCCCTGGATCCTTCAACCCCAAACCGCCCGCACGGCGCAGGCCGCGCCGGCGGCGAAGAGCCCAGCACCGAAGGGCAAGGAGGCCCCTGCGGCCAGGTGCGTTCTTCGACGGATCCCTCAAGGGCTTACCAGGGATCCCTTCAAAGGTTCACTGAATTAAAGAGACCCATAAAGGGTTCTTTTAAGGGTTCCCTTCCAAAGTTCCGTTAAGGGATCCCTTCCAAAGTTCCTTTAAAGGGTTCCCTTCAAAGGTTCCTTTAACGGATCCCGTAAGGGTTCTGTTAAGAGTTCCCTTCAAAGGTTCCTTCAAGGGATCCCTTACAGGTTCCTTCAATTGTTCCCTTCAAAGCTTCCTTTAAGGGATCACTTCCAAAGTTCCTTTACCTGAAGAGTTTCGTTTAAGGGGTTTTCTTAAGAGCTCCCTCAAGGGTTCCCCTAAGGCTTCCTTGAAGCGATGAGGGCCGTGATTTGGGCTTTGGGCCTTGATGAGGGTCCCAAGATACTACCAAATGAGGCCCCAAAAGACCACTCAGGTTTCAGAGCGGACCTATTTCCAGCATTCCAGTGTGAACTAGTATATGTGTATACCCATAGAAAAAGGTACCGATATGGACCCGGTTTTGATTAGGGATCTATAAGATTTCTGTGTGGGTAGTAGGGGCTTCAGGGCTTCGGGCTTCACAGCCGTGGGCCAAACATTTTGAGCTACAGGGCCTGAAGGTTTAGGGGTTTAGGGTTTGGGGTTGAGCGGCTTACTTACGGTTTGGGGGTTTGGGGTTGCGCACTCTACGCCGGCTAGCGGAGCAATGTCTGTGCTGTTTCAAAATATATGTATTCATTCGTCATTGCGGAGGACGGGGGTTTAATGTTTCTTATGCACAGGGTAGGCTTTGGCCATTGCTTTTCAGGATCCCTAAACCCTAGACCCTAAGCCCGTAAACCCGTAACCCCTAAACCCTACACCCTAAACTACTAAACCCCGAAACCCCTAAATCCTATACCCTATTACTTTTCACGGTCAGCGGGGACTTGGTAAAAGGGTTGCCTATGGCAGGCCGCCTTCAGAAGCGGCCAAGACGAGTTCGCTGCCCTTCGGTCGTTTCTGTTTGGGATTTAGGGGTCCAGGGCGGTTTAAGGGTTCAGGGGTTTATCAGAGGGGATTAAGGGTGTAAGGTTTTTTGGGGGTTTTTAGGTTTCGGACTAGGGTTTTGTTTGGGGTTTTTGCGGGCCTTGCTTGAGGGTACTGGGTTCAGGATGTTTTGGGGTTCGGGTTTATGTTTTGAGGCTTTATGGCTTAGTCTTCTGAATTCACTCTGGGGTTTTAGGGGTAGGTGTCGTATTCCGGGAGCCAGACTCCGGAAACGCTTGTTAGGAATAGATTGCCACCACAAGTATCACAGAAGGCGGTTGCTAGTTGTTTTATGGATCCATCCATCAAAAATCCTGTTTGATAGGGTCTATATTGGGCCGGGACCCGGTATGTTTCCTGAACTCCGAACTCAAAACATCCTACCGGGCTTCGTTTGGTTTCGGGTTTAGGATTTTTCAATTATTTCGCCGCATGTCCACATGGCATGAGAAGACTTGTTGGGTGTCCTATGGGGGCTCCCAAACCCACAACCCTACTGTGCACAGCCTGGGAACCCTATCATGAACTGTTGCTGTCGCACATCTGCGAAACATGCTGAAAGTTGTAGCCTGCCAGAAATTCAGACATTCGCAGTAAAACCTAAGGGGCCAAATAGAACCACAGACCTTGTATAGTATACGTTAACTAATCTTAGTGGCCCTCATATATCTATAACTACACTAGTTGCACATGTGCATTCTTCCTTTCATTTTTATGTTTGGATCCGGGGACCCAAAGCCCAAAATGCAATCCCAAACCCGAATNNCCCCCCCCCCAAAAAAAAAAAGAAGCGAAGGACCCTAAGCCGGGGCGACAAGGTCACTCTGCGGGGCCAGCATCGCACGCCAGCAGCCCCGCCAGCCGCCGAAGGTCTCCAGGGTTTAGGGGTTCCCTTTTAGGGTTTAGAGTTTAGGGGTTCCTTTTAGGGTTTAGGGTTTAGGGGTTCCTTTTGGGGTTTAGGGTTTAGGGGTTCCTTTTAGGGTTTAGGGTATAGGGTTTAGGATTTTTGGGATGTGGGGCTTCGACTTTCAATGCTACTTCATGTTCGTGCAGTTCTGTCAGTGTCCAGCTATATACTACAAGAGTGGATCTACGTAGATCTGGCCTGAGCCCTATTTCAAAACACAGGCCTCCACAGACAGCAGGCCTCGATAACGCTGCAATCCCCGGCTCCGATTTAAAGCCTGAGGTCCAAGAAGCCCTGATGCACTGTAGGGGTCAGCGACTTGGAGAAGCTTAGTTTGGGGGGCGGGGGGTATTCTAGCACAAACATGCAACAACTGTGTGGGCCTGCGTATGACGAAGATACACCCAAACCCACGAACCCTAAAGCCTAGAAGTCCCAACGAACCCAAACCCCGCAAACCCTAAACTCTAAGTCGTATGGAGCCTAAAGATTAAAACAAATCCCGAACGAAAGGGTGGACTGCTGGCAAACGCAAGGGCGTCGAAGCAGGAGCAAGGCAGCCCCCTGGGATGGGGGGTTTTGCATTTAAGGGTTTCTAAGGTTTGTAGGGTAACATGTAGGGGTTGTAAGGAGTACGCATAGGGTTTAGGGACAGGATCTAGCAGCCATTCGATGCACTTCTGGCCACCCGAGTTTCAGACCTTTTGGGACTTTTCGGGGTGGAGATTTCGCAAGACTTTGTTTTGATAATCGAGGCCTCTGCATTGATCGAACCCAGATCCAACAGACAAAACCCCTAAACCCCTAAACCCTAAAAGCCCCAAACCCCTAAACCCCTAAACCTTAAACCCTAAAACCCCTAAACCCCTAACAGCCCTAAAAACCCTAAAGCTTTGAGCATGCAAGCCAAGTGCATTCCACCCAGAGAACCCAATAGCCCTCAATTAAGGAATATACCTTAAATCATAATATTAAGGCCCATAAACATTTAAGGTATATTCCTTAAGGGCTATTGGGTTCTCTGGGCATGCAGCCCAAGGCCTGGTCCAGGTCAGGTTTGGGGGATTTTAGGGAACCAGCGAAGCTTTGGGTTGGGGTTTAGGAGTTTAGGGTTTAGGAGTTTTGGGGTTTAGGAGTTTAGGGTTTAGTGGTTTGGGGTTTAGGGTTTAGGAGTTTAGGGTTTAGGGTTTAGGTTGCTATTTACTGCAATTCTCAAAGTTATTGAGCTTATCTACGGCTACATGGACCAATCAGGGGCTGCACTGTAATTAGTAGACCAGCCTCTGTAAGAGGGACACCTTCATGGGCCCACTCCCAGTTTATTGTTTTGTGCTAGAAAAACCATCCATCTTAAGCCATTACCAGGTTCTCTAAGAAGACTCTATAAACCCTAAACCCTAAAGCCCTAAGCCCTATAAGGAACGAGCAAGTCCTGGTCACTCCTGTTCCCCAACCCCTAATCCTCCAAGTACCTCATAGTCATCTACTCTCCCAAATACTAACCGTAGGGTTTATAGGGTTTAGGGGTTTAGGGCTTAACCTGCAAAACTAGTAACTACGACCAAAGCACCTGATGATTAGGTCCTTCTGGACCCTTGGGGCCTTAGGTCGTGCTTCCTTTAACCAGCAGGTCTTGCGAAAACTGCAGCCCCCCTTTCTCGGTGAGCTCCGTGGCTTTGCTCAGACCCTGGAGCCCTGGGCTGTTAGAACCCTACTTGGAGGCCCAGGGGNNGAGTTATAAGTACCCTAAATGGAGCTACCCTAATTATAACCCTACTTATAACCGACTTACTAAGTCCCCTGGGCCTCCAAGTACAAGCGCTTAGACACCTAGACCCCCTCTATCAGCCCTTCTTTGGGACCAACGACTCCCATAATCGGGCTCCTTATTATAACAACAGTATATTATACCCCTGTTTTCGGGCTCTTTGTGATATTTATAGCATGATATACGCCTATTGGACGGTTTCTTACTAGAGCTATAGTATAATGTACACCAAAAACCCTATTCGAAATATGAAGGACCCTGCAGGGCAAGGGAGGCATGGGCTGCAGGTCGGTCTTCAGACTGCAGGCCCCAAGTAGGTAATAGGGTTCAGGGTTAAGGGTTCAGGGTTTAGGGTTTAGGGGTTTAGGGGTTAGGGTTTAGGGTCTAGGGGCTATCTTCAGACTTTAGACCCCAACGTAGGCAAGACTCTTCAAAACTCAAAACCCCGACAGGAGGTGCTGTTTTCAGGCTTGAGACCCTCGTACTTACTACGGCTAAACCCTAAACCCTATATACTTGGAGCCTTAGGACAAAAAGGGTTGCAAAGTATTCAAAAGTCGGAGCCTCGGTCCCAAGCGCTTTGAGTTTGACTGGCTTTGGAAAGCCCTACCTGGACCCCAGAAGTATGTAAAATAATGGCTTTTTATAGCTGAAGTATGTAAAATAATCGCTTTGTATAGCTGAGCTTTTGGGCCATGGTTCTATTCTTTTTTTGGGGGGTTCGGTACTTGTTTCGTGCTTGGCCGGGTGTTCTGAGGGATGCCAGTCCGAAACAAGGCCAGGTCATGCACCTTCGGAACTTAAGGATGAAGAGACCTCCGCAGCACAACCCTAAACCCTAAAGCCCTAAAGCCCTGAACCCCGAAGATGACAGTAGCACCTGGACAAGCCAATGAGTACTCGGCAATTCTATGGGTAGTTCTCTAACTTGGGTCCCTTCTAGGGTCCTTTGAATAAGGGGGGGCCGTGCTGTTTTGGGGAGCTAAAAAAGGGACCCTAATTTAGAGAACTACCCATGTACAATGAAGACAAGCAGGGGTGCACTAGTTGTTTAAATAACAGCGAACAGGTTACATAGTTGCCTACATGTTACACTAACCTACAGCCCGCAGACTGGATGTTTCATTTCGACCCTTAAAGGGTGCAGACGAACGCAAGTCTCCAGCGAGCTGGAAAAGCTGTATGGCCGGTGACGTCGAGGGCTTTAGGCATTTCCTGGACCCTATAGAACCTACCTTTTTAGGGATCCTTATTATGATTTCTTTATGAAACCTACTTTTTTTAAGGGATCATTGTTATGATTTTGTTATGTAAGGCCTTAAAAAAGGTAGGTTCTTTGGGGTTAAGGTTGTCGAGACCCGAGGATGAAGGATTTGCACTGCCCGTTTATCTAACAAGGGGCACAGGGATGTTCATTATTACGGTTTAGGGTTTTAGGGTTTAGGGTTTAGGGTCATATTTTTTGCTCATCATGGTCAAGGGATGTCGCGTTCGGTGTTTTAGGGACGGGACTCTTGGAGTCAGAGCATTTCGGGTTTAGGGGTTACTTTTTTGATATTAGGGTCAAGGGATGCACCCGTATGGTTCCTTGTTTACTTCGGGCGCCGCAATAATGAGTGCTTTGCATTTCGTAAAGGCGCAGAGTATTTTGCTCTTCCTGCCTAAATTCAAGTATACCTATAGTCTCCATTGTAGTTCCTTTTCGGGGTTACCTTTTAGGATCCTTAATATAGAACTGGTTAAACCAAAGAAAGGAACTACAATGGAGACTATAGGTAGTTATTCAGGCCGCAATATGCACTAGCCCTAAACTCTGCATGCAGGCTCGGAATCCAGCGCAGGCCTCTTAGAATTAGAAGGAACAGCCTCTGGTATCTCACATGTACTTGGTGGGCCTGAGTAATCCTAAACCCTAAACCCTAAACCCTAAACCCCTACTCCCTAAATACCCGCATGAACCCGCAGGACGAATAGCTTCGACGCCGCAGAAGAGTGGTTTGAACACGCCAAGAAGGCAGGACTCAGATCACAGCCACCCCCACAAAATAGGGAGGTCCCCTTCGTCAGCCGACTTGGAACCCCAAGCCAAAGCTATGTGGGTAGTTCTCTAAATTAGGGTCCCGTTTATATAGGCTCCCTTTTTGATGAGGGTGCCGTACTCTTTTGTGGGACCTAAGGGGAACCTATAGGCTTCGCATAGAATCAGCTTCACTAGATAACTTCTCCATCCTAATTAGGGTTTAGGCTTTCGGTGCGTCGGACTCTGAGAGAGGTTGGCATTGCTCTCACGGCGCCCGTCTTCACAGAGGCCGGCAGCACGAAGAAGACATTTCAGACCCTTGACATTCCCAGCAGTTTCCAAGTCCAAAAAATAATGACCGCAGGGCTGGGAACCGTTTATGTAGCCGCCCCAAGCCCTATATTCCTGAACACTAAACCCTAAACCCAATAGCCCCTAAACCCTTAGCCATGAATCCTAAACCCGAATTCCTACACCCTAAACCCTAAATGCCAACCCGTAAGCCCCAATTAAACCCTGAATCGTCGAAAGAGCTGAGATGCCCGGTTCAAGTTTAGACCCCCACAAAACTCGCAAGAAGCCACCGACTTCACGTATCCGACCTAGGACGTGTTTAGGGTTTAGGGTCTGGGGGTTTAGTGGTTGAGGGTTTAGGGCTTTGTATAGGGTCCTCTTTTTTTGGGAGAGGCCCTTATCATCGCAGCAATTCTATGTATAACATTGTGGCATTATGGGTAACTTCTTTTCGAGATATCCCAGGCTCAGGCACCGCTTACCGGTCGAATTGCCTCAACTCTCTGCCCCTTTGGAAAGGAGTTTATGTGTTTTTTTAATATTTTTAAGTTGGTGTTGTACAAAATTTTCCGTAACCTTAGTCTGAAGCTGAGTAGGGAGCCTCAGTGAGCATATGCAAGACAAGATAGACATGAATCAAGCTGTGCCTACACAGTAGCATAGGGGAAGGAAGATTACAATAGGAATTAAGTTCATATTCATATCCCTGTGTAGAGTAGACCCTGACCGAGCAAACTATTGCGGCCGGTATACTAGTGTTCCCCCTAACCCCTAAACCCTTACCCCTGAATCCTAAACTCAAAACCCGAAACCCCTCAGCCCTAAACCCGAGGTAACTTGCGAATCTTTCTGCTTAACCCAGAGAACCCAAGCCCGAGTGAGTTGAGGGAAATGGAGGTTAGGGTTTAGGGCCTAAGTTTAGGGTCATATATGGGCTGCTTACGCCGGAGATTTGACGGAGAACAGAAAGAGCCTGAAACCTTAAAGCCGAAACCGTAGATTCATGGGCACTAAACCGTCCTACTTCAAGTCCTGCACCCGAAGCCTTCAACCGGGCAACCATAAACCCTAAACCCACACAACTGGTCTGCCAAGATCGTGAACTCCTTTGCTGGCCAGGGTGACTGGAAAGGCAGCGCCATGTTCAGGGTAAGTGCTTGTCAGGTTTTATAGAGTAGACGGGGTTCCGAATAATCGATTAGTTCGAACAGGTTTCCTAATACATTCACAGCGATGAAAGTCTCAAATCCTGAGCCAATGATTCAGGCTTTATTATTATTATTATTCTTCTTATTGCCATTGCTACTATGGTTATTGTTATTGTTATTATTATGAATACTATCAGAATCATTGTTGTTCTTACTAGTAATTGTTACTGTGATGCTTATTGCTGTTAGACTTTGGGCTTTTTCGGGGGGACGGGTTGCCGTTCAATAGCCTCTCTTTTTCAGGACTGATAGGGAGCCCATAAAAAGCAAGGTTTTATAGCTCTCACGAACGGAACCCTCTGATGGATCCGCACTTCGTGATTTTGAACGGTTTCGGGTTTCGAGATTTAGGGTTCATGTCTAAACCCGAAACCGTTTCAACGGATTGGAGCTGAAGGCCCAGGATAAAGTGAGTGAGGATTGACGCATGTACACCACCCCAACTGCCCTAAGATGC